>BGPR01002970.1:0-141631 GCA_013235015.1 Araneus ventricosus
ACCGCGGTCTACGACGGCAGTGGAATCGGGTCTCGAACCCCAATTCTGCGACTTTGAACTACACTGCAGCGGCTTTTATGGCGGAATTTCTAAAAACTTTGGATGTACTTAGAATGTTTCAGCAAATGGTTTTTCAGGATGGGTAAATATGCAGTTAACGGACGAAAAAATTATTTTTCCGAAAAAAAAAAGTTTTTGGTAAACAATTTTAGTAAATCTTTATTAATAGAATGTTCTTATTCATGTTAAATGAACTGTTTGAAAAATATTCAATAAAATACAATATTGAGAGTGAAAATAGATAACTTCACCTTGAAAAGGAACACGAAAATTACTTCTTGTTTGTTGAGGCATGTAATAAAAGACATAAAAATTTTAACTTTTCAACTTGAAAAATTCCATTTTCTTCGCTCTTATGAGACATGAGATTCTAGATGTTAAATCAACCGCAAGAAACAAATTTATTGAATCCCTTTTGGATAAAAAAATAGCGAAATTATAATTAAGCATATTTTTCCATAAGTCTACAATACACTAAGAATATTCTTAATCATTTTCGTTTTCATTTTTAACGAAGATAAAATTTCTTTAACCCTTTCTAGACAACATATGTTATAGTTTTATCTGAAGGACATTTTATAGCCCAAAGCTTAGCCAACTGTAACCTTATAACAGACTTATTTGAACGACAGACGCATTTATGATAAAGCTATAATTCATCTGAATGAATAATTATGTACAGGCATGGGAAACGATCTGGAAATGATTATTGCTGCGGTATAATGGGTTGTATGTGATAATGCCTGTAACGTAGAACGAAAAAAAGTAAAAAATAGCATGCTAAAAATCTATAAATTAAATGTCCGGAAAATCTATAGAAAAAAATGAAAACCGAATGTGCTGCAGAAATAACATAATTTTACTGTGACGTGTCCTATGATAATGGCCGTTTTAAGACGTGAAAATCCCTTTACATAAATTGAAGTCAGACAAGATTTTATCGGACATTTGTTGTTATAAGCCATCCGTTGATTGTCATTCTAAACACATATCTAGATTATCCAATCCCTTAGCTAGACAAAGGTACAATGGCACTGTATGTGGCAATTTGCATTTCTTATGCCTACATTACATTATATTTAAATTTATGTTTAAGAAAGCAATTTTCAAAAGAAGTAGCAATTGTTTATGAAGAGTCATCCCCCCTTCTGCAATTTAATTTGTATGCGTAATAGTTTTCACATTCAAATGCTTATAGAAGTTTCCATTCCCTAAAGCCCATCAACCCCTCCTTTCCCGCTTGGGAGGGTTTGAATTGAAAAACTATAATATGCCTCAAAGTAAAATGTTAAATGGTTACAATTTTCAACTCAAATGTCAAAATAATAACTCGGGTGGTTTCATGCCGGTAGGTTACAATATTTTAATATACTAGGGATTAAGCATTCCGGGTAAATGTTGCTTCACGGCAGTTAAAATTGGTGGTTCCTTCAGCGTGTCCTCCTATGGAATTTTTAAAGCTATGTAATAAAGAAATGAAATTGAAAACTACATTTTCGGTGCTATTTATAATCGTGCTGAATTGTATGGATGAAGAATGCAAATCTCTTTATAATTTGGAAATTTTAACTTATAATTTTAAAATGAAAGACAATTTTATAATTACAGAATTGTATTCAAGATAAATAGATTCTGAATAGAAAAATATCAAATTCGTATGTGTAAAACTTAGAACAAATCCTGTTTAAAATATTTTATGAAAACTTAAGTGATTTCGGTATATGTTTTTATATATAGAGAATAAATTTAATTCATCTGGGTATTAAGAAGTATGTAACATATTTGTTTTGACAACATTGTAAGGTTCGGCATAGTGTGTAGCAAGGAAACAAACAGAATTTTCCTTATATAGATATATTAAAACGTCATTCAATTATTTCTCAGTTTCGGACCACGAAAAATTATTTCTCCACAAAAAGGTTCTGGATATTAAAGATTTGATATGTTACTCTAGTGGAATTATAGGTATTTATTATTTCTAATAAAATCATGATAATGCAGTAACGTGATCTGAATTCTTATGTTTTCAGTGAATTTAGTATCTTGAACTCAAGGTCATCATATCATTTACAGGCAACGAGTAAAATATTTAGTGACACAAAATATCTCCTAAAGAAAACTTATCAATTCAGTGTGCGATAACAATTACATAATTCACAGAAATGTAAAAGCGCACTATTTAATTTTATAGTAAACTAGCAGAATTTTACAAGGTCATGGGGAAAATTTACATAAGGAAGAAAAATTACAAACATTAAGGTGAATACAAAAGATCATATTTGTAATGTCAGAGATAAAAACGTCTGATCATTGCCTACTGACTGCTTAGAAAAGAGATTTAAAATTCTAATACAGAAGTCATTTTTAATATTTGAATAATTTAATTAATTAGATAATGAGATTTTAGAACATTCTCAGAGTTTTTCTGTGCAATTTTGGAAAGAAAAAGAACCATTCATGTCACAAAACAAGAACTAGCTCTAATATATGTGCACTGATACCTGCCATATCGAAAGGACTACTGTAGATTTTAAAACTATTCTACTTTTTCTAGAACAAAGTAATGCAAATGAATGATAATAAAATGATTTATAAAACCGATCGAATAAGGATATTTTCGTTAACCATTTGAATTATCTAGAGAAACCTAATCTTTTGAGATAATTTTTCATCAAATATTTTATGACCAGCGTTCAGAATTTCATGCTTAATATAATTTTGTTCATTGCATTAAGCGTTATTATAACAAAAATATATAAGTTTGACCTACTCATCTTTTAAAAAATTTCGCCGTCAAATTTTTTCTTGATTCAAAAAAATATATGCAGCGGATTACGGACAAATTATACTCGAGCATAAAATATGACTTGGAAAAGAAAAATGCTAATACACATTTAAACAATAGAAATCAACGTTTGCTGTTAGATAAATAATGTTGATATGCATGAATTTTGCATAACACAATTTAAAAACTGTTAAGTTAACTGTGGGAACATATTTCGTCTCCTTCTGGAATATCAAATTTCAGAAAAGATAAGCAGAAGTTGATATTTTTACATTTGATATCCTACTTGATATCTGTAATTTTAGGGCTTAAAAATATTCAAAAAGCATCCGAAAATGACATTACGTGTAAATTTTGGAACTTTTCAGCTTAAATGAAAACATTTGTACAACGTCCAGGAAAATTTTTATCATCAAAAATTCTTAGGATCATTGAATCGAATGACAGGTGCGACATACAGAGAACAAGTTCTTGCGTAACAGCTTAAATGGAAAAAATGTCGATAATAAAGGCATATGCATTTATGAATACAACAAAAACATTTAAGACCTAAATTTGGCAGCTGGCAAGCATATTAATACGAAATTAGCACATCAGTTTGAAACATATCAGTTCTTTCTGACAATGCTGAAGAGATAAGTTCAAATCACCGAATAGACATGCAGTTTCGACTCCAAAAGAAAGACTAAGTATTTCTATTAATATTTGAAAACATTAGCGTGAACTTAATTAAAATTCAGGGACGGAATTTAATAGCAGAACTGGTTGTAAAATGATTAAATTATTTCCTGAAACAACACCCTTTGTCATTACATTTTTATTTTCTAGTCTATGATAGTACACAAAGAGAAAGTGTTGTAATAGAAAATTTGATCTCGACGAATTTCGTTTTAAAACTACGGTCTACAATTTTGATTTGGGTAAGGAGACATTTTCCGTTGTTAACGTGCGGAAAAGTAAATCTCCAACTACTCAAAAGAAATTACTAAAGCTATCTTTGAACCCTAAAAAAAAGACGAATCTATATTTATGTTCGTCTGTCTTTGAACACAATTCAGAAACGGAAAAGAGCTAGATGAATTTATTTGAGTTTAATTTAGTTATATCAACGTCCCGTTGAATCAACTCGAGAGCTATTTTGAGACAGCTTCGTAATTTTGAACCACCGTCAAATAGCGAGGACAACACCTGAGCTGGCGCCTCCCTCTGCAAACTTCCGCACCACACCAGCGGGAAGACATTTGACTAAAGTTAGTTAATGTGCACCAGGCCCACAAATACAGCGGAATTTCAGTGGAAACGGGTTTCGAACCTTGAGCTATTCGGCACCGAAGTCCAGACCTTACCACTAGCCCCGCTAGACAAATTAAATTTGGTATGTGATCTCTTTACCAACACTGAAGATCTGCATGATCTCTTTACCAACACTGAAGATCTGCACATCAATATTTCGGTGAAATACATCAATGGAAAATCTGTCTGTCCGTCAGTGTCAATTAGAACACTATAATTCAAAACCGTAACGATCTGGATTGGTAGAATTTGACATACGATTTTATCACCAGATTTGTAAGCCTTATCAATTTTTATCCGTTAAATGATTCGATGGTTTTTCTGTGTATATGAACGCCATAGCCTTAAAAGCGTAACAAGCTAGATATAAAAGAAATTCGGCGTGTAATCTTTAAACAAAATTGTGGGTCTGTGCCAAGATCGATCAAAGCAAAGAGATTCAAGATGCTTATTCGTTTTTTTTTTACTATGCGACGGAGCTAAACGCGAAATGTGCTAAATGTTTAACCCTTCTTGGTCGGCATCGCATGTCATGCAACGAAGAGAAAAATTGCATCGTTGAAAGTGAATTCGTCGCTACTTACGCATCTCGTTATATTCCGCGATTTTCACAATGTAAGCAATAAAATAATTGCCAATAAACGATTTGAATGTGGTTTCAACGCTCTGATGGTCAAGAAAGATTGTAAAGCTGTTTTCATGGCAAGGTTGTAAAACCATTTTTTTTTTTTACATATAATTAATAATTTTTTTGATGCAGATATTTATCTTAAGTACCTCAAAGCAATAGATGTGAAAAATAAATTATCAGAGAGTATTTTGTTTTAATTTAAAACTTGGGTGCATTGCAGGAAAAACTGACTGGAGATCAGTGAACGGGAAATCACATGCATGACCACTCACTGACAAAAATATTTTGCAATTTCGAATTCAGGATAGAAAATATATTAATTTTCAGCAATAAAAAGAAAATACTTTTTTTGAGTCAGAAATTCGAAACAAAAATCCGACCAAGAACGGGTTAAAGTGTATGAGAAAGTTGAGGGAAGAACATTCCCGCTGTTTGGTTCATTAGCAGACAATAGTGAATATAAGCTACTCTTAAAATTGCTAACACCTATAAAATCTATTTTATATACCTGTAAAAATTATTTTTAGATATAATTACATAGTGATTTAATGGTTCCGTTTCTGTTGTTTAGACAGCGTATCTATTTTAACAAATTATCGACACGTGTTGGAAAAGCAGTCTCAAGGTCCCATTTCTTTCTTAGACGCGGACCCAAAGCTACATTTCACTTTTTTTGAAAATCCTTGAAGGTGTTTACAAAAGAATTCGGGCTTTTCTGACAAAAGTATGCACAAAATATATTCACTAGATATTCTTGAGTTAAATGAAGGATATAAAATTGGGAATCAACCGATATGGAAACGAGTTCATATTATGCAGTCGAGCTGGACAATAATAATAATTTTCTAGAATTTCTTCATGGCGATTCATTTCAGTAACTGAAGTTGCAAATAATGCCAGGTGAAACCAGTAGCATTTCTTATTGCGTCTCTTAGCAGCCAGCAAATACCCACCACCTCTAGGGTATTCTGGAAAAGGTATCGCAATTTTCTTTCTCTGCATTGTGCAAGACAAGAATCCAAGGACAGACCATCTGCTGGGGAGAGGAAAATAACCATGTATTCATGATCAGGGACGGATTATCAAAAAAGCAAACTAAGCAAGGGCCTAAAGGACCCGCAACTTTGGGGGACCCAAAGGCGGTATTTTCAAGGTAATCCAATTTGTTTCAGATGTCTCTATCAAGGCCATATATTCGACCTTGTTCAGATAAAGCATCAAATATCAGGATATAGGATTTCAAAGCATTAGTCTTGGAATTTTTTTCATGTGTTTCAATTCTCTTGCAGATCTGCGTGGTCCAAATGTCTTCGCAGTCGACTGTCTGACTCGCATGTCAACAAATCTGGCAACTTTGTTTCAGAGTATTAAGATTTTTTCCAAAAAGTGTTGAAATTTGCCAATTTTTTTCAAATTAGGTACTTTTAAGTAAAATTTTAACTTGGGACTACGTTCCTCCCATTGGGGTCTCAGGAAGAAATTTGATTCACATTCCAAAACGCCACAAAACTTGGTTTGGGAGATCCTCTATATCTCGGTAAATACATATGTTAAAAACATAGCTGATGACTTATTATTTTAGAGATAAAGGGTAACAACAGAAGTTACAAAAAAATTGAAAATCGGAATTGTAGTTCAGCGACTACTGAGTCGCAAAGTTGGGCAAAAAATATGTATGAATTGGTGACGCGATCTTCTATATCTCGGTAAACTACATATGTTAAAAACATAACTAATGTCTTATTTTAGAAATAAAGGGTAACAACAGAAGTTACAAAAAAAATTGAAAATCGGAAAAGAGTCAAAGTAGTCCTACGCTTTAAACATCAGCGGCTGTTTGAAAAAGACAACCTCCCGTCATTTTTTTTATTCGCAAGATGTTGAAACCACTTCCCTTGAAGTTGACCCGTAATTAAATATTTTGTTATTTTTGTTTGTCGTAATATTTTCACTTAAGATCAAAGTTACTTACTTGCTAGTTACGATCTGTTGCTTATTAGTCACAAAAAGGTTAAATTCGAAGCACTAAAACTTATCTGGTTTTGTAAGGTGGGGAGAGGAAAGAACTCCCGAAACTTGTAGTGCCCAAGAGCCCCCCTACAGGGGTTAATCTGGCCTTTTTCATGATGTAAATGTGTAAGCCATCGAACCATATTGAAATTATCTTTTATAAAACGATTTAGGAACAACGACTCTCTGTATAAAGATATACAGTTCTGAATTTTGAAATCTTATTTACCAACAATGCAGGTATAAGCTTCTGCATCGTTAATTTTCTTACAAATAAAGATTTATCTTCGCTCTTAAGAATGAGACATGGCAAAATTAAGACTGATTAATAAAACAAAAAAAATAGATAGGGAAGAGAGGAACAAAAAGCCCTTATGCCAGTCGGTGATTAGGAATTCTCGTGCACTAGCAGTATCACAAAACTGTCTTTCTTCCTTCCATACGATACTTTGCCAAATACACAAGTCGATTCCTTCAGAATTTGGATTTCTTTGCCTAGATTTTTTGTTTTTCATTTTCTACTCATGTTGTACTTTTGTGGAATATGTGATGCACAACTGAAGTACATAATGTGTAAGAACAAATGATTTTGCTATGTAATTTGTTTAATCGAATTCCCATTGTCAAAAAAAAAGTCGTATTCTATAATGGGAAAAATTTTAATAATTGCAAATCTGCAAAACACACAATGAACTTTAAAAGACGATGTTTTAAAACTACCTCGAGCAACAGACCTAGATAATTCTTGGGTGAGCTGACTTGGATTATTCAAATTTCTAAATTCAGCTTTGTAAAAATGAAGCATAATAGACCGAAAATTAATATTTTAAAATATCACGTTGTCTACTTAAAGATGCAATAGATGAAGAGAAGGTTTACTTTTATTTTCCTTTCTAGAAAACACCACAAACCATCAGGAGAGTTCTTCCCACGTTTTTCTCGTATATTTCTACACAAAATGGAGCGTTCTGTTTTAGTTTCTTAGTATAGTGAAGGGAATCGAGTATACGTTTGGGCCTCTCTTGCTTCTGAGCGAATGTGTTGAAAAATTGTAAATATATTAGCATTTTTTGTTAAGACTGTACCCAATTTCATTCATAATGCTACTAGCACTTTTGAGTGTTCCATAACGCAATGTTTAACTTTTTGATCTACTTTAAATTAATTCTTCTTTTAACACCACTTCATTTTTAATTATTTCGACTTCATCAGAGAACCGCCTTCTACTTTAACTTTCAGAGTCAGAGATACTGCTGGTGCCACCATTTCCCAAGTATTTAAGCAGCTCTCTGCATATTTTTAACGCTCTCCTTGTAACCATGGAACTCACCTAATAAGACGTCATCCTTAATCCATTAATAATCTTACATCTATTAAAGATAATATTTGAAAGAGTTCAAATAAAAGAATTTTGGATTTAAATGACTACCAACTTCTTCCGTCTGTCTCTGAATTTCACCTAAAGGAATAGCATTTCATACACATACAGACTGTATACCTCTAGACCAGCGGTTCCCAACCTCTTTGGTTGTGCGGACCACCTGTTGTGTAAAAAAAATTGAGGCCCACTAGCTAAATATACAAGTAAAAAAATACAAACACATAAAATATATATACATGCATATGTCAGTAATTAGTAAAGCTTACTATAAAAAGGATTAAAAAAATATTGTTTATAAAGCAAAAAAAAAAGTGACGACTCTTGAAGCTTCCCAGTCTTGACTAGCGTTTCGCGGCCCATGGGTTGGGAACTGCTGCTCTATACGATTCAGTCCTAAATCAGACACAAATCTACGATTGGATTGTAACGATCATGTACTAAAATTTATCCGTCTGGCCTTTTGCTCTTTTCATTCATCGTGTTGACATAGGCACGAATAGTCAGATCGATAGTCATCCTTTTGACAGATTTCGTCCAAAACTGGCGAATTTGATTCTACGTATAATTATGCTGTAAATACCAGTTGCCTAATTTCATCCGTCTTGCTTGCTGTGTTTTTGAGTTGTGTTCACAGAAGACAGACAACCTCCCCCCTTTTATTGCAGAAAAAAATAAAAGACAAATTTTAAGTAAATATCTTAGAGCTATAATAATTAAATAGGCCTTCATATTTGGAAAGGGAAAGTATTTTTTCCGTCCACTTAAACGCATTCTCTTGAACCTATTTAGGAAGTACTCTCAGAAGTTGTTAGCCTTTTTTCACTGACAATGATTTCTTTTAGGAAAAATTGCACCCAATCCTAGATGAATTTATTTTTTTAGGAAAATGGGACGCGAATGAAAGGGAAACATTCAACAACAGAACAAAGTATCTAATACCAGTAATTATTAATGACATAATTAAAGAGTATTAATCCTACTAAATGCCTCAGGCGTTAAAGCCTCTCTTTAACGTTGTGGGTTGAGTTTAGATGCAGTTCTGGAGAAGATGTTGGTCTTGGAAACGGTGGCGTGCATCACATAGTAATCAGGAAAAGAGCTGCGCGAGGATCTAATGCCAGTATCAAATTAGCAATCTGCGATTGTAACTACACTTATCTACCATTATATTTTGAAGGTCCATTAGAAGTAATAATAAAAGAAATTTCGTTAAATAAATGGCAGAGATTGTCACAAATCTGCACGAAATTTAATGAGTGTAGTACTTGGTTGTGTATTAACCAAGTCGAGGTATGTGCATCGTATTATATATTTATATCGTGTTTTACTAAAATAAATGCAAAATTTTATTCATTTAATCTACATTTATTAGTTTCATACTAAACAAAGATTATAAAAATAAAAAATTGCTCTTAAATTTATAAAAGAACGGTATAAGTATGTAATTCTATACACGATATATGTATCTCCTGCAAACGTAGGCCTGGATTATTAATGCATTAACCGAGAAATTAGCATCGCAACATGAAAAAACGCCTATTATTACAACAAGCGATGCACACTGTTCTAAATGAGCTGTTGGACAAAAACGGTACAAAAAAGTTTAGTATATAAATGGTCAGATAAAATCAGTGGCGAATTCAGGGGGGCTATGGGGCTGCAGTCCCCCCCCCCAGAGCTAGACCAGAATTCTTTGTTTTATTTAAAATCACTACAGCTATTTTTTTCTTAATCTCCCTTTTAAAAAAGTGACAACATTTCTTCCTGGCTTTCGACAGGCTCGAAAATTTTCCCACTTTTGTAGTCATTCCACTCGTATTTGTAGCATTTACACGGTCAAAAAACATGTTTTCATTAGTTATTTCAATGTGTTTTTTTATTAAATTATCGAAAGTATTGTAGTGTTCTTTAAGATTCTTATTGGCATGGGAGTAAAGTCTATAAAGTTAAAGTGTTTTGGTTTACATAAGTCATATGGTTTGACATTCATCACGAAGATACAATATTTTTTATACCTCAGATCCCCAGACCCAAATTCTGGATTCGGCACTGGATAAAATAAATGCACGACTACTTTAGAAAACTGTACACATTTGCACGGGAATAATAAATAAAACCGTACACAATTCGCGTATGTTTTCCGAATCTGTAATACTGACCGGACAACTTACTGGCTCCATTTTAAGTTTACATATTTGGTTTAAAGAAAAAGGCTAGTATTTGTAACGTGATAAAATTTATGGTCATTTAAACTATTTATACATCTTTCTTTTGTGTTTTATTTATCTCACTTCTATTTTATTGCTGAATTCAACATCAAATTTTCCTTAAGTTGATAAATAAACATTTGTACAGATTCTTTTAATCAGTTCATGATAATATGAATATTCTTTTAATATTGATTATTTGCGGGAAATAGTAGATATTGTGACATTCTCTTTGTAAGCAAAAGGAAATATTTAACAAGTCGATAAATGAAAATCTTTTTGCTGTCTTTGACAGTGGATGATTGGCATAGAGCTTCCTTTCTGTTTTTTTCTTATTTGAGGGCAAATGAAAACTCATTCACATGAAACAAAGAATTTTACTTCTGGTTCAAGGTTTTCTTTTGTGTAACGAAGAGTTTTGCGAATCAGATAAGACGTCTCTAAATCTAAAAGGGCAGCTTCATATTCTTTCAATTGATATTTACACAAAAATTGGTTTATTAAATTAATAAACTTACATGTCTGACATAATTGGACTGATTCAATGAATTAAACATGGTTGAAACTGATCGATTTACACACATTTATGCAAATTATAAATTTTTGAAACTTTTGGTTCCATAATAGATTGCTTATATTCGACCTACATAACATTTTTTGATGTAAACATATAAAAAAAATCGATATAAAAGTTATCATTACACAAAATGTCAGCTATTTGTACCTGGTAAAATAAATAAAGAAATACTAAGTTCCGAGGTTGTTTAATTTACCAGGGATCACTTTACATAATAATTTAATGAAAAAAATAATGTTTTAGGCCTATTTCGTCCGTTTTTATATCATTTTTGAAAATGTACACTTAAATATACAGCTAAGATAACGTGCACGCAAAAAATTAATTTGATATCGTCGCAACACGTATGTGTATGAACACAATAACTAAAACAATGAAAGCAGTTTTGCAAATTTCGTGAACTTAAAAACGTTTTTAAAAGTTTATTTAAAGTAGAGATAAACTGTACGTTAATAAAACTGGCACCACTGAAACGGTAATATTTCGAATCTTAAAGTGGTGTAAAAATGGTTTTTGTGCAATAATATGCTCCGAACCTAATGAGAAAAAAAGCTAACATTTTAATTCATCTGTAATTAAAAATCTAATGAAAATTTTGAAAAACCCTTTATCATTGAGCATGTACTACCCAAGAAATAACTACCTGCGAAATTTGGTAGCTCTAGAAACAACGGCTTGCCCTGTAGACCAAGCTAGAAGTTACGAGTTCGCACCCAAACAACCCATTACTTACCCCTCCAATACTTCAATTTATTACCACTAATGGTTTATTAAAGTAGTTAACATGCTATAATCACCGTTATAACTATATCTCACTGGCAATACGCGCACGGTTGCCTGTGGAACCAGGGCATCAACAAAATGAAAAAAAAAAAACACCCACAATGACACGAAAAAGTTTTGAAAACAAAACATACACGTTATTGATTTTTAGGGGGTACCGAGAACGTTAATCCAAAAAAATATTAAAAAATTGCAACTTGAAAATCATTATTAGACAGCAAGAGAAATTTGCGAGACAAAAAAAAACATGTTAAGACACTGCCGAAAATAATTATCGAGTCACTCAGTTAAAGGTTATGACATCCCCTGCGTTCTTCGCCGCCAGTCAATGAAATTGCAACAATGCATTCTGGGAACGGAGAATGCCGCTCCGATTAATATCTCGCTGAGAAGATCGTTAGCATAAAAACTGTTTGAACTGATCAGGGAAAACTAATTAAAAAAACGGAAAAATGTATTTTAACGGTTCTTGTTTTAAATCCGACAGAAACGTTCTAGTTATAAGCTGGACAAAAATTGAAATTGATAGCGTTACTAGAACCTCGGATGCAAGAATTTTAAGAAATCCAAATGAAAAATTAACATAAAAGTGATTATTTTTCAAAAATTTCTCAAAATTCAGTAAATTACATTAGAAATTCAAAACCAATTTCATTAGAAAGAAAATTGTTTCTTCTTTCCGATGGTGTATCTATTTTTCTTCCTACGATTATAAAAATTGATTTTAATGAGAAATAAGCGCAAAAAACTGTCCAAAACACAAAATATGAAATAAAAAACTTTCTAGATTAAATTTTAAAATTCCGGCTTGGAGGTGCAGTTAGTCACCGTTAAGACTATCTGTGGGCCAAATTTCATGGCTGCAAGTGCGATAGATTCGCCTGGACATCGCACACACGCAAACATTGCCTTTTATAAGTATAGATTACTAGCCACAAAATATTTAACAAAATTCTTCCTGTCTCGAGCTGCTGTTTCCCTTTGTATTTCTTATTTTTTATTTCTTTATATTCGTCGGAATGAAATAATCTTGTTAGCATGACTGAAAGATTGTATATCAGAGTACTTTCAATTAACGTACTTGACAACAATAAAAAAACTGCTTAAAATTCAAATAAGCTCTTATCTCTTCTTTCTCTTCCAGTGCGTTAGAGATGTTAACGACGAAGAAATTAGATGTGAAGTTTTGACAGACAGAAGCTATCTTTAGGAAACTTCAGGAAACGCAAAAAAATTCGTAATCGGAAACAAAAATAAAGGGCGTCAAATTTGAATGATGTGGATATGGCATATGGGCAAATGTTTTGGTCTTTTGATTTTGAAGTGGGTCTGACAAATTCCCTCAAAATTTTTCCGAAATTTTTTATGCTTTCTTAAGTTTTTTTTAAAAAAACATGCGAGTGAAAAGCCTTTTTACAATTTAACATTTTAAAAATAAATAAGAAAAGGAAGTATTAATTAATGTTAAATAAAAAGAAATCCAGTTTTAAATCATTTTAAGTTTATTTTGACGGAATGTTTCAATGTAAAATTGATGCCAAAAAGAATTTGACAAGATATTAAGCTATGATACTTTTTTTCCCAACGCACATTATTTTGTGCGACCATACTTGGGATCTTAACACACAGTTTTACCCCATAAGGATCGCATTTATTTTGCTATCTAATGAGACTCTATATAATCTCTGTCGTTTTCACTCATATAAGAAGGCCTAGAAAAATACACGAGATGCTTATGGATTCTACGCAATTTGTGTCAATTTATAAAGCTAATTAATGATTAAATTTTAATTTAAAAAGACAAAAAATTCGATAATTATATGCAAGTCAATCTAACAGGCGCTAGACTTAAGGTGTTAAGAAGGCCTGCTGTAGAAGCATTCTTCTATGACGTTTGTGTGTTCCATGTTTTGAAAAGCTCCATTAATTTTTTTTTTATAATTACCTGACAAAATATCTCATAATATTACTAAATACAAATTGAGAATGAGTTTATGATATAAAGTATTATGATAATACAATAAAAAACCCTCGAAATTAAATCTGCAAACATTTAGTTTTTAAAATCTTCCGTTTATAATATGCAGAGTAGAGATATAAGACACTTTACACTCATTTTAAACCACACTGATGTACACATTTCATGAAGTCTTTTTTTTTTATCCACTGTATACAGAAAGGCATCGCACTTCTGGTTTTAATATGAAGTCCAATCCCAGAAATACGTATAGAAAAGTTATAGAATGTAGTTGCTAGATAAAAAAACAACAACTATGTAATAAAGTATAAAATAATTCTACATCTGGAATTTTGTAATGCATTTTTTTTAAATTCAAATGCGATGGTTGCAGTATTATTAACATTTGCATTTCAGATGCAGAATCGTGCATAGAAAGAATTCCAAGAAAGTTGTTTTATAATTGTTTATTGAAAAGAAATCTCATTTCAAATTTTTACGTTTCAGGTTCATTATCGCGACTTTCATTCACTTAACACTTAAAAAATATTTGTATAAGAAGTCTCAATAGATTATGAAATTGAAAAAGATAATACAATAATTTTTTTTATCCTTCAAAATTTTAATACAGAATCATGAACTTAAATTCTTAAATCTTTGCAAGAAAAATATTCAAAATTAAAATTTCTTGGAAAAATTAAGATCCTTGTCATGGTAGGAAACTTGAAGTACACTATAATATGTTTTGAAAGGCAATGAAGTGCATTTATCCAGCACTGGGCATTTTTTTGGAATTTGATGCCAATTTATTTCGCTTTGAATTTACATTATGAACTGCCGCTGGCACCCATCGACTTTGAATATTTCAAATGCAAAAAATCCACAAAAACAAACGATTTTCAGCTGAAAACATTTAGCATACTGACAAACGTGTTTAATTGACGTTATTGAAACATTTTCAACGAAATATAATTAGAATATCAATAGTCGTTACCTTCAAAAGTGAAGGGAATTTTTAACGGTCGTAACGATATTACCTTGATTCAAAACTGACCTTCAGTTTTCAAGTTTGCGAGAAAGAAAATTTAATGTCAGCAATGCATTTCATAAATATTACATGAATCTGCTTCATAAACTTCACGAGATAAAAAGCTAAACAACGAAATTCTGACACTGTAAATTATGCGAGAAAGAAAAAAAATATTTGGCACAAGAAAATAAATTTTTTTGACAAAAACAAAATATACATTTCTTGTCAACTGTTCAGTAAAACAAAAACTCATTCATTAAAAAAAATAATAAAATTTAAAAAAAAAATAAAGGATTTTTTTTCCCATCGCTATGTTTTCTTTTTCACGAACATCAGATAATAAACTCCTACGCAAAAATGAAACTAGATAAGAGAACGACATGAAATCGTACGTGTTCATTTTCTAAGGTAGTATTACAAACGATTTGTACAAATGGAAGCGTTGTAGCAACTTAATGTTATTTTTAACGGAAGATCAACAGGTAATCTATAATTTTAGTTGCATAATCTTGTTAATATAAAATGTTACTCATGTTTATGCCTGTAATTTATGAGCGCAGTATTTACCTAAATTAAGTCGGGTCGTTAAACATTGCAGGGCGGGAAGCGAGTCGTAAAATGAAATCTTCTATAAAACAATATCAAACTGAAGAAGTTGTATAATAGAATGAATTACCTTCAAGGTATTCACATAACAATGATGGAGAATCTTAAGTAAGTAGAAACAGAAAAGCGCTTTATTTCTAATGTGGAAGACTGGCCAAAGGCCTTTCAAAAGGCACTAGCGTGACGAATAATTACACAGCGAGCCTTTGTATCTGCCAACATTAAAACGGCTGACAAGGAGAAGTACAATGATCATACAGAACAGCACAGTTACAATGGTCGCAATCTTTAAGCATAAGTTCCCTTACATTTTTAATAAAGTGTGCAAGCAAATGAACGAAAATAATAGCAATAAATTGAAGAGATCTTTAAAAAGCTACTTACTTACCTGCAAACATAATCAAATCTGATTGAGGGGCATTAAACATAAACTGCTCGCATCATGAGAGACAAGCGCTATCATACAAAGATGATCAAGCCATCATTACTTTTTTTCTTTTATTACCGAGCAAAAAATCAGAGAGGCACACGAATGCTTTTGCGAGAGTCCGGTGTGGGAACTTTTTTTTCCCTCTCTTTTCCAGATCAATCGATAGTCGATCCGAATCCAATTTTTATGCTTCGATGCGCAAATAAAGCTGTTCCGTTAATTCGCAAATGGAAAGGAGGAGCTTTCGGACGAGGGATGGATTGCGATTAGCCAATGGCCTGAGCTGTGCAACGAGTTTGGAGGTGAAAAAATACTGGACTGACTTCTTAAACTGACCTCACAAATTGCTTGCTGCAAGGTGCATATTGGTTACTAATGTCAGTCCCATTTAACGTGATCCTACTCCTCCTCCAAGACTACTTTCGAATGCTAACAAGATAAAAACCACATTGAACATCGTAATGGTCCTCTTCACCAAGAAATAAATCTGCGGTGAGTGCTGATTTCGTCGAAGAATAATTGGAGTCGTTTGAAGATTTGAGCCAGGAAACTTGCAAGACGAATTAGTGAAGTAGAATTTCCATTTAAAAGTGAACACTATTACTAAGTAAAGTAATCTGTGCAAGCATGGTATTAAAAATTAAGCTTTTAGCTGCGTCTTACTAATTCTACAGTAAAACCAGTTCCTGATTGC
This sequence comes from Araneus ventricosus, assembly GCA_013235015.1. NCBI lineage: Eukaryota > Metazoa > Arthropoda > Arachnida > Araneae > Araneidae > Araneus > Araneus ventricosus. The sequence continues at coordinate 16,445 of BGPR01002970.1, forward strand.
CATCAAATTATGAAAGTATAAAATGCAAATTTAAGTAATTCAAAAACCATGAAATCTCAACTCACGATTTTATTCTGAGGATCTTGATGTCAGACGTACTAATTAAATCAACGAATTCCCGTTTTGAAGGTGCGAAAGAGTTATTTGGAACGAATCTCAATTTTTAAACCATTAAAGACGACCAGAAGCGAGAGATAAATATGTCTAATATATGCCTGCAGCTGACACCATAAAATAAATAAAAATAATAAAATCACAGTCGAATGAAAATAGTTTCTTATAATTTAGCAAGATATTTTGCGCTTTGAGAACAAACTAACCTTTTTCAACCTTAACAGTCCCAAGACTGTAAAAAATACGAGTTTCAATATTTAGGACGAAAAGCAGAGGAATAGTGAAATACGTAAAGAATGATTTGAGCAGCACAAGTTGAACAAAGTGTTGACACTTTCAAATATTAAAAGGAAAAGCCAAAAATAAGAAATTTAATCCTTTGAAAATAAATTTTCATAGAGGAAAAAATATTTTCATTTGGAGAAAATTACAATCTAAAATCAATTGAAGGAATGTTTCAGATATTTTTTACTTTTATAAACGTTTACAGCGCAACATAGTACAGTGGAAGTAAGTTTCTGTATTATAATGTGTTCTGCATTGCAATTAATCTTCTGTTTTACACCCTTTATCAACAGATGTCGCTAGAGACCAAATTAATACCTCTATATACTAGTTATTTAACAGTCAAAAGGTTGATTTAAATCAGGTTTTGATTACGAAAAACGTTAGAGAACCAAACGTGAGTATTTTTCAATTCTCCTACCTCGGCTAATTTAAAAAACGTGTCTGAGTTATTCCGAGCAATTTGCCGGCTTGTGCTGTCCTAGCGTTGAATATAAACTTTCATTTCATTCTTTGTGAAAGTATTTGTACTTATTCGCATTGCTAATAAATAGTGAGAAACAGAAGAAAAAATCGCTAGGGTTTGGAAGGTTAGTATTTTTCAAATAATAATGTTTGATTAATTGATGTTAAATATAAATGAGAATTAATCCAACTTAATATTAGGTAAACATTTAGTAGAATCATGAAGTTACCATATTAGATGGGATATATATGAAAGTAATTTAAGTCGGTAAGACATCATTGTTGCACAAAGGTGGAAATATTTTGAACATCACACACAGTGACAATTCAAGTTGACAGCACGAAAGAAACTAAAAGCAGACGCATCACCAATATAGCGAACTTTACTGCTTCTTAGGACTATGGAAAGAACTCGATGGAAATAAATATCCAGCTTTATAATTTATTCTATTCAAGGTAATAGAAAAACAAAATACTGTGAAAGTCAAGAAATTCGAACTGGAGATTTTAATGAATCTCCATATTCTAGGAATCTTCGGGCTATATAAAATCATTTAAGAATTAAATCTCTCAGTGAAAAAGATAAATTCCCTTCAGACCTGGTGTCCTGTATGCCGGACATCAACTTTGAACTGATCATTTAATTCAATTATTGAGGTAACTACATAATGTTTATTTTATTTAATTCTCGACTCGTTTATAACTTTAATATTTGCAAGAATCTTTCGTTTCGGGGGATGCAATCATTTCATTTACTTTTTCCAAAACAACTCTAGAAAATCCTCGATCTTCGCAAAATGGAGTTCGGTGGTGAATTTTGTCTTTCAAGTAATTTCTTCTGTTTAATACTTTTTTCACCATTTGAAAGTTTAATAACTTGTTAACCTTTGGAAACCATTCTACAATGAAATTTTTGCGATTGTTCGTATTTTTTCAGTTGAAATGTCTGGTATTGTCCGGCATCCGAACATTGGATAACTTTTATAATTTTTCATCTACAGGCTTGAAATTTTATTTACGAGATACCCTTTACAGTAATACATAGTACAACAAAGGAAAAATAAATTTTTATTTATTATTTTTTAATTCCGACTGTAGGGGATAATTCAAAAATGGTTGAAATTTGGTTTGAAGTTTTTGCACCAAAGTTGTCGATTTCCGTCAAAGTTTGAAAACAAATTATCAGCAGGAAGTCTGCCTGTGCGTCCATCCGTGTGAACATAACTAAGAAAACACAACAAGTTAAATAGTAGAAATTTATGGTATGGTTTTATCAAAACTAATATAATCAAATTATGGATCAAATTTTTATGATATAGTGTTATCACTATAGTAGTATATTAATGTCAAATTTTGCAACAAATCTATCAGCGGGTTTATTGTCTGTCTGCGTGTATGTGAACGTGATAACTCTAAAATGCAACAAGCTGGAAAAGGGATATATGGTCTTGCTTCTGAAAATTGAATATATGTTGGACCCAATCGATTCAAGGAAAAAGGTAACTGAAAAAACGCAACAAGTTAGATAGAAGAAATTTATGGTATGGTTTTATCAATACTAATATAATGAAATTATGGATCAAATTCTTATGATATAGCGTTATCACTATAGTAATATATTAATGTCAAATTTTGAAACAAATTTATCAGTGGGTTTATTGTCTTTCTGCGTGCATGTGAATGGGATAACTCTAAAACGCAACAAGCTGGAAAAGGGATATATGGTCTTGCTCTGAAACAGATGTTGAACCCAATCAGTCCAAGGAAAAAGGTTCAACATGCATAATCGTTTCTATTCTGTCTGTGACGAATCTAAACAAAAAACCCCGTTATATTGTGGGAGTATACGAGGTTAATTATATTAGCGTCTCGTTTTCAAGCAGCACAAGGGCTATTTTGGGACGAATCTCATCATTTTCAACAGTAGTCAAATGAGAAGACGACACTTGAGCTGGCACCTCCCTCTCCAAACTTCCGTGCCACACCATTGGGGCGAAAGTTTAAAGTATAACATTCTTGCTGGTTAAATACCAAGTGATAGCACAGATTGATTTTGGGTGTTTAAATTCTGTTCAAATATTAATATTAAATACAATGAGATTATATTCAGGACAATTTAACCTGAATATTGAGACCCACTGTATATTTCCATGTACTGTGAGATTTGTCTGTAATTTCTAATATTCCAGCTTCGTAAACTAAAATGTTTTGAATTTTCCGAATGCACTGAAAGTCCTGTTTTTAAAAATCTCTTCCATACATCATTTGTGTATTGTCTACTGTTATATCACAATTTTAAGGTCTGAAATTCAAAAATTATCAAGTTTTACTGTTAAATGCAATCTTATCTAGAAATTTTAATTCCAAAAATTTTCCCCTTTCGAATGAATTCAATAGTACCGAACTCTGCAAAAGCAACTCAAGTAAAATTGACGTTTAAGAATCATGAATTCGCAATTCCAGTTCGTCGCTATCCGGGAAACTAATATTACACAGCTGACTGTTTTTGAATAGATGCACTGTTTAAAGACACGTTATATTTCATTATATATAGAAATATACAAGATTAAAGCAACGTTCTGAAGTTCATATCAAGTAATTGAGGAGTAATATTATGGATATTATAAATAGATTAAATATTATTTTCTTTCTAGCAACCAACATTTTTAGTATGCACGATAATTAGTGGAGCATACTTCAGAGCATTAAACAAGGAGGAAGAGGACTGGGAACAACAAAAATACTATGCCTTTAGGATTTCATACAAAATATTGAAAACGCACAATGCATCTTTAAATAAAAATGCCATACAAAAAGCCCTTTCCCACAACAACAGTTTGGCCAATATTTGGTGAATTATTAGAGATCAGAGGTCAGGCAAACAAAACTAATTAATTTAGAGTGTAATAATATAGCTTTATAGCTAGGGTTGCCATACGTCCCGTATATACGGGACTGTCACCATATTTCGCTACTCAGTCCCATATTACTATTTGCCCCGTATTCTCCCTTATATTGATCAGAAGTCATATCTAATAAAGCCATGCGAATACGTATTTGCCATTCCAGCGCACAGTGCAAATGTGGAGAGAATATTTTCCCTAATGTCAACTCAGTGGTCGGACGAAAGAAACAGGTTGTCAGTGAAGACAGTTGAAGCAATTTTGACATGTCATTATAATTTTAAGTTGGCTTGTGGCCAATTTTATAATTAATTGAACGAAGAAAATGATATTAAGAAACTAAAATCAACTTTATAATATGACTGGGTTAAAAAGGATTAGCCTCTCATCTTTTTCATTATTTTACGTGTTCACTTTATTAGATTGATAAATGATCAATAAAATTTAAGCAGAGTACACACTTTTCTCATGTTTTATTTATTTAGCACTTGAAAGTCTCGTATCAACGCTTCTCAATTATGGCAACCCTATTCACAGCATGCAATTTCAACAAACGTTTTGCTGATGATACTGGAAAACGAAAAACTTATCAAAAGGATTTTAAACCAATTTTTTTAACAGAATTGGAAAAATTCTATTTATGGAACTAGTAACTCAAGAAAATATTTCTAGACATCTGTCACGCACCATTTATCTATAATTAGTTTACAAATTTAATTCTAAATTTCCAATGTATTTTGTTAAATTTCAAAGCTTTTTTTCACAAACAGAATGTGTCAGTAATATAAATGACAACTCACCTGTAAAAATAACCTAAAAATAGCTTGAACGCTTTAATAAAGGCACGTGGTAAATGTTATATTGTACAAATGAAATAAAAATTTGTATTATCTTGTGAAACGAATCTTGGTTCTAATTGTTACGTGATTCTTTATAAGCCATTGATTATCGTGATAGTGAAAACCTCAACAGCCTCAGGATAATACGAAATCTTTTTCATTCAAACAGCAGATCAGTTTTCCACGATGAATTAGCATAATATGCAAACGAAGTTCAAAAAGTCAACAGAAGTTGAGTCGAAACTTCTCATTCTTAACCAATTTAACTTAATCAGATTACAACTTTTCGTTCCTCGCCAATTGAACACTTATCAAATCCCATAATTATTTATGGACATGAAATAAGATTATATCAAAAGATGCTAAATTTTGATTAAGGAGCAACAGTCACCAAATAATTTCTATATTTGTTTCATAGGTATAATTTACAACCATTTAGTTATTACAGCTGCTTAATTGCTTCTGTACTACAACCACTTTCGGAACAAAATCTATAATTTGCAATCTGAGACGAATGCGGCCAGTTTTTTTTTTCTTTCGTGGTCAAATGCATTTAGTAAACGACATATTTAACTATAAAATATGAAATATATGTCAAATATCGTTTGGAATAAACTATGCCGAAGTACTCATTAAGGAAAAGCCTAGTTCGAATTTACACAAAATATCAATTTAAAACATGTTAAAAGTAATTCTGTTTGTAAAGACCACGTGCGAAATTTCATTCATTTAGCATATTACGCCTTTGAGATACCATGTTCATATACACGCAGACTGACAGAAATTTCCAAAAATGCGTTTTCGGACTCGGGCAGATCCAAAAGGTCTATAACCACCAAATTTCAAGACCGGATTTTCTGACTATTACAATACTTTTATTAATTCGTCTACGAGGAAGTAAAAAGGACTAAAACAATTTAGCAAGGATCAACTATTTCTATTTCATTAATCCATTCATCCCCGTGAACCGTCCGTGCAGGTGCTTCTTGCATCCTGCATGTTTCTGCAAGAAGATTCCCAGTGCACCTTACGGAAGCATTGAGGCAGGTGCCGCTTTTGAAGAGTACTTTTGTCATCTGCCCTTTGGCAATCATCATAAGTTATTAGTGATTTTAGCCATGGGTAACATGGTTTAGAAGTTCCTTATACGACCATACTTTTTTAATGCAACAGATCGACTGTATCTCATCTCTTAGCCCCTTTTCAAGTCTGGTGGTAAATGTTTTGTATCGTCATTCTTTTTACACCGTTTGCTCGGTGCTATAATTTTTGTACCTTTTCCCAATAATTACTTAATTTATGCTTCTAAAGACACTTTTTAACCGAAAGTACTGAACACGAAAGAGATCTTCGTAACAATATCCGGCGAACTCATAACTCGGAGTTTTCATGGTTCTTCATGAGAAGGTTTGAAGTTTTCAGAATTTCGTTTCCAGAGTTCTGAAGCGAAATGGTCAAATGATAAAATATGTATTAATAAATAGTTTTTACGAACAGCAACGTAAAATATGAAGACTATGGAGGCACAAAATACACTAAAGCACCGTTTATATGTCTTTCAAGGGACTGACGTAAAATGTCGTACAAATGAAAAGACGTATAATCGAAACGAATTGCTTTATTATTACAGCGAATACGAATGAATCGGGATTGTGATAAAACGACGTATAAATGTAAACGGCGTCTAAATGAGAAACGTATAAACGGTGCTTTATTATACTCTGAAAAATTTCCCAACAAAATAATAGGCCTTTATAAAAGATGTCTTATTATCATGATGTCATAGCAAATAATTTTTGCACTATCAGGTCGGCATTAGTAATGGACATTTGCGATCTTGGGCCAAAGGGATTGCAAGCATTCTATTAGATGCGATTTTCATTTTTTCCCATACATAGGAAATAATCGACATTTGAGAACTTTTATCATGGTTCCTTTCCAAATTTTTCCCTCATATTGTTAAGATTCAAAATTGTCCGATATACGGAAGAACTCAAAACTATTCAATCATCAAAATTCTGGATTCAGCCAAGAGACTTCAGATCATCATCATTAATTTCTCACGCACAGTCACTATGTCATATTTATGAGCAGCCACTCCTTTTTATAAATACGCCCCCTTAGACGGAAAGAAAGATGATCATTTGTTCTTCCGGGCTTTTGTATCATCAGTATTCTAGGAGCGATAATTTAGACATTTATTTGAAAAAGCCGCTTCTCATTTGTTGCTGTGTTGCCTTTTTTGTAGTTACAATGTTCAACTCTAAGCAAGTGATCGCAGAAACGATAGATACGCAAGAAGTACCACCTTAACAATTATTTAAGCCAGATATCCTGATTATATATAATCATTTTATAAATTTACATACATCTTATGGCTGTTTTTTTATACAACAAAGACTTTCAAGTTTTGATAGATTTAATGGTAGTCTTTAATATTGATTCGTTTCGCAAAAATAATCTAAAGAATTAAGTTTGCTTAAAATTTCTTTTTTCATGGAAAGTAACGTTTAAATTAATTAAATAAAACGTCATGTTATTACTGATGAAATATGTTTTGCGACATTCTTCAGTAAGGTGGAAAAAAGCATCTTGTATATGTGGGATTTGTCACTGCCGCCACCAGATGGCGCAGCGACGCCCATGCTGTAACGGCTCTATGTCACTCAAAGTCAGAGCATTCAGACGAGATGAAGATAAGCAAACTCTCGCGTAGGAGACTTCAACTATCTTTAGCTCCCGCGAAGGGGAGATTCCAGATCTCAAAGTCCAGCAACTGACCGCACGAGATGGTCAAGCCCAAGTATTATCCGTATGCGATGTGATAGCATTGTAGACTCTCCGATAGCCGAAAGATATTTTGTTAAACATCAGTGCAACATCATCTGTAATAATTCATCATCATCATTGTTTAGTAGTGCAAATTAAAAGGATATGTTAATTCATGTGGGGTGTTTGGTATTATTTCAAAACCATCACACCCATATATATATTAATTGCTTAGCATAAAAAATTCTTATGTATACAGAGTATCGACTCTAAAAGTAACGTGGTAAACCCATTAGATAATTTCTAAATCGTTAGAAAATAGGAATATACTTCCTACTGGAAAAATGCTTTAAATGACGAAAAGAATTATCTTACGCTTTTTTTGAGCACATAAATGCACGTAAAAATTACCGAGTCCAACCAAATATTAAGGTAAAAGATTTTTTTTTGGCCAGGTAGTGTAATATGATCTGCAATTCTTCAAAACGCAGTGGATTTAGTCACCCGTAATATCATAAACATAGAATTTTAAGAGGGCACACTTAGAAATGATACTCAAATTTTCGAAGCATGCATAGAATTAAAATGCCAGCTCATTGACTTTTAGCTGTTATATTAACGTGCCGTTTTGAAGCAACACGAAAGCTATTTTGGGATGGACCTCGTAAATTTGAACAGCAGTCAGATGACGAAGACGACAGCTGACTTGTCATCCCCCTCTCCAAACTTCCTCACCAAACGAGTGTGAGGACGTTTGGCCCTCTACGTATGATTTAACCCTTAAAGGCACACTGTTGACTTTAAGAAACATACCCAATTTTGACTTCTAACATCTTGAGAATAAGACTGAAGCTCTAATGCCTGTTGTTACGAATAGGATACATGCTGAAATTTTTATTAAATCAGTTTACATATAGATGACAGCCTGAGTGCTGATAAAAAAATAAAAATAGATTTATGTTTTTCACTTGAGGCTGCATCTTTTTAGCTTTGTACGCTTGAGGATACCATATTTTATTCTACAACGTTGATGAAAATTACTTATCCGTATTGTTACTTATTAAAATTCATCTGTGTTTGACATTACAGAATTTTATCAAGGGAATTTTTTCTGAGATAAAGCCCAGTGTTGTCAGTTGAGTAATAAACTATTTTTTAGCCATAACTCATACTTAAAACAACACAATAGGAATTTTTACAGTATTTCTCTAGCGTTTTATTCAAGAAAGTCAAAAAACATTTTAAAATCAATCTTTTAAAAAATCAGGATTTTTAGGGTTAACGGGAAAAAGGCCAAGCACACGGCATATCTTCAGTGGAATCGGGATTCGAACCTGGAACCCTCTGGTACCGAGGCCGAGACTTTGCCACTTAGCCACCGCGGCCCTTCATCAACTTTTAAGCAGAGTGTGTGATTATCTGTTTCTCTTGTGATTTTGTGAAATTTCTGCTATTTGACTAGCTTGTTGATCTCCACTACAAACACAAAAATTATATAAATACTGTTATTGCATAGTTAACGTCAAGATAATATATCAAATAATACAAGAATTGTCCAATACTGAATAGAATTAAATAGAAAAGCTCGGAATCAATAAAAAAAAGTTAGGACTTAACTCTTGAAGGCCAATATAGTATCAATTATAATGGTGAAATTTATGTTTACCTGGTTATGCATTGTGATATATCATATATTCCAAAACTATCCTTCTCGCCATGTGACTCAGTATATATGAGCAATGACAATGTAACTTTCTAATCAACGAATCTCGTATGAAGTGGCAGTTTGAAGTCCAAATTTATTTGAAGGCAATTTAATACCGATTGTATCGTATGTCGTCTTGTAGAATGTTGTTTTTTAACTCTTTCTAAGGCCGTGGGTAGTATACTTCCCACAAATTCAGCAATTTTCAAATGCAGTTTTTAAGGTTGGCGCATGTCCTCGAAAAATTTTTCGATTAAACAAAAACCTAGATGTTCCAATTTCTTACCTCAAATCATAACTTGTGACAAGGTAATCATTAATTAATAAAATTAATTAACAAAAAATTAATGTCATCCACTAAGTTATCTATTTTCTTCAATTAATCTCAATCCCGAAGTTATTTTATTATACTGCCACTGGAAAAAAGGCCCTTTAAAAGGTAAACCTCTAATATCTGTACTGTTAACAAAGCCGTAAAAACTTATCTTAACATTATATAAAACATTAATGTTGCTTACTCCATGGGAGAAAATTGGTCAAGTTCCTTTGTTCTTGTTTCACCTTGAATCGCTTCCCAGTGCATTCGGCTCGTGCTAAGGTCACTGCGAAAATTTTGTTGAGTTGATTATTATAAAAATTAAGTGATGCGTTCAGATTTCTTCATATCATAAAACATCTGTGCGGTGAATTTGAATATTAGCTGTTAGTCAAACTGCATAGTCGTTAACTACAAATGGAAGTAACCCAAGGCCATTATGAAAGAACATTTCGATGCTTACATCAACTGAAAATCTAGAAAGGCTTTTAATGTAGTTGAGTAATTAAACAGAAGTAAAAATAATCGTTTATATTTTCCTTTATATCGAAAAGGAAAATTTAAATGTTTATTTTCGAAAGAAATTTTCTCTGATCATGTTGTGTAAAATCACAAAATTAGGAGGATATTTTTTAGCGGTGTACATGTTTCCCATCCAATTTTATAGGAATGCCAATTAAAATACCGAATTAAACAATACTCTTTGTTTGATTTATGCGATAATTTATAAAATAAAATACGAGACCTATCCCGTCTATCAAATAATCAATAAGTGAAAAAAGGACCAACAAACTGTTGGTAAAAATGGAACAGATTTAGAATGCATGCCATTAATTTTTTCCTATGAAGTTTTAATTTCTAATAACTCAATTACTTTTAATTTAAAATATATTTGAAAATTAAATAACAGTTAATATAGTGTCGCATGAGAGCTAATAAAGTAATTTCTTACGTGTATTACCGTTAAAATGTATAATTCAATTATTTCATAGAATAACTAGGTATTCAACTAGGTAATTCATATAATATTCTAGTTATTCTATGAAATAACAGATTCCACACTTTAACTGCAACATATGCAATAAAACTCATAAGATTTCGAACAGAAATCGAATTGTACATTCTATGCAATCTTTAAGGCACAAAAAATTACAGACGCGAAACGCCTTCATTAAAAACTGAAAATACATAAATTAATCAGAAAAATTCAAATTACTATTCATAAAAATTCACACTATACTGATCAGCATTTCACAGAAATGCCAACAGAAGCTTAATTAACTGTTTAATTATTATACATATAAATTACTTTAACAGTTCTATTTTTTATCAGATGTCTGAGTGACAGACATAGTGAACTTTCCAAATCTAAGTTATCGTCGAAGATCCCAAAGAAGTTAAAAGAAATGCCAAGCAAAAATTAACTTATATCAACTGAGAAATTACGAGTCATAAATGTTTATTCATCTTTTGGAAATCGAGTACTTGCTTGCTTATCTCTCCTTACCTCTTAGGGGGGAAATATGCAAATTCTTATCTTCAAACCTAACATTATGAAATTAACGAATTTAATCACTGATCGTGTGTTCTTGTAATGAATTTTTCATTGTACAATGATAGTGACTGATATATGAAGGGTTCATAGTTAAAGTCGACCAAGCCAACATTTTGCCCAGTTTGCACTAACACTGCCATGACAGTGTTGAAATGTTATTTTTTCTCTATAATAATGATTCATGCCCATAGTTGAATTTCTATCCACTAGGCAGCAAGAACAATTAGAAATCCACTTATTTTAGATGCACCTGATCAACTTTGAAAGTCTTTTTCTCATAAATGAATATCATGGACTTGCTCCATTTTAACTCCGAACCCTCCATACACTCCAAATTGAATGAAAGTTATTTTTAGCTTTAAAATAAAACAGTTATTTAACCTCTTAACGTTAAAAAGATAACTTACTTCAAGTACTCCATGGATAGTTTTCGATTCCTTTCATTAACAATTTTCATTTTAGTGCTTTTACACAAAAGACTATTTAAATTTGCTTGGCGAATGAAAGTATAGTTCTGTAACCAGCTCTAGTTTGAAACTACAACTCAGTTCAAATTTGAATTGTTGAATCAAACATGCCACCTCTGAATGAATACTCTCGAGTTCTTCGAAGCCTGTTTTACAATCCAACTTTTTTGAAATCCTTTTAATAGATGACAAAGTTCCTAAAATTTTATAGGCGGATAGTGAAAACAGAGTTCCAATAAAACTAGAGAAATTTTATTACTTTAAGTGGCGCCATCTTTGATAAGATGGCGTTCTCTTTGATGTGAAGAGTGCCGAAAAGATTGAAACGAACGTTGCATTTGAATAGATCAATGTGCTACTCCCAACGTTAAGGAGACACGTTTTTCTGAGAATGGCGTGGAAAAACACGCAATTTATTTTTGCAATGGAAGTAATAATTTACAAAGTAGAACTTTACCAAGGTCTATGGATAACCTTGAAATTTTATTAACATTTCTACTTTAAAAAAAGCACACGTTTATCTGTCGCCGTAGTGTTACGGGTAGAGACTATTTTTTTTCCAATAAACAGTTTTTTTGTTCATTCACTTTTCTGCAGACATGAAAAAAAAAGAAAAACCTCAACAGAATATATGAACACTTCAAGAAACCGAGGTCACTAAAAACTGATATTAAAATGGAAATATCCCCCTTGGGAACTCTTAATTAGAAGCAATTTGAGTGAAAATTCGTTCCTTCAGTTAATGCAATTTCACGCCGAGGAAGCGAATGCAACCCTCAGATAAATAAAAAGAAATCGGATCTTCGTGAAAATATAGCAAATGAAGTTTTTGAAGTAAATTTGCTTTCTGCAGTGGGAAAAAACGTCTATAAATTAGCAATTTAAATGCAAAAAATTCAAATGTATATTAAAATGGTAGTCTTTTTGGTTAAAACAAATACTATTTTATACTATTAAATACTTTTATATCCATTGAATAATGATATAAAGATATATTTAATTTGTCTCCACAGTAAGCTGTAGCATATACGGCAGAAACACTATTTTGTGGGGGGAAGGGGAGGGAACACAAAACATTTTGTCTGTTTTAAAGAAATGACCTTCCATAGAATAAATTAATAGAAAAGAGCTAGAACTGCACTAGCCTCCAAAAGCTAAGGTACAACCGGTTTCTTGTGTCTAATTTGCAAATGAATGAATGTAGAAACAACAAAATTTCGAGGAAATGTGCACTAAACAGTTATTTATTGAATGCGACATAGAAATTTACATAAGTTAAACGCAAAAATGATTCACAACAAAAAAAAACACTTTTGGTGGAAAAGTCCATTCTTGGAGAAAAAAGTACGTCACAGTTTTATGTGGTAAAATGTCAGAAACATTACAAAAATGGGTTCTAATAAGGAATGTGTCCACCCCTAACTTGAATGCATTGGCGGCATCGACTTTCCATGCTGTCAATTAAGTTGTCGGACACCGAAATGGGAAGCGAAGACCAGACACGGAGTAAGCCTTGTTCCAGTTCATCTAACGACCTTGGAGGACTTAAAGCAGCAACTTGTCTGCCAAAATAGTCCCAAAGATGTTCTATCGGATTCAGATCTGGAGAGTGAGTTGGCAATTCCAGTGCTACAAACAGTGACCCTCAAGATAGTTCTCAACAACCACAGCTCGGTGAGGTCGTGCATTATCATCCATTAAAATGAAATCGTTACCAATAACCGGCATATGAGCGGACATATGGATCAAGGATCTCATCCCGATATCTCACACCAGTCAGAGTTCCTCCATGGAACACATGCAGGTCAGTGTGACCACCGAGTGAGATTCCTGCCCAAACCATGATTCCACTACCTCTGTAACTGTGTCTTTCAAAGAGTGTTGGTTTGATGGTTCTGGTACATTGTTCCCTCCAGATCAGCAGACGCCCTGAATCGCTCTCCAGTGTGAATCTGGACTCGTCTGTAAAGAGTACAGAAGCCCATTGCTGTCTGGTCCAGGAACCGTGTTCTCTTGCCCAACATAAGCGGGCCTTCTCTGTCGTCTGTTGAGGGGGCACACACAAATGGTCGCCTTGCATAGAGACCTGCATTGTGAAGGCGTCTTCGCACCGTAGTAACGGAGGTTCTTCTCTCTGATGCGACAAAGTGGTCTGCAATGAGCTGCGGCACAGTAGTGCTTCTTCTCCTTCGGGCCGAAAGAGCTAAAAAACGGTCTTCTGCAGGTGTTGTAACTCGTGGTCGGCTGAAACATGTCTTCTGGACACAGAATCTTCGGATCGATATTGATCCCAGAGTCGTTGGACCACACTGCGAGACACATTGAGACGTCTAGCAGCATCAGCCTGTGACAACCCCATTTCCATCCATCCGACCACTCGCCACCTTAACGAATCGGGCAAACGATTTCTCCTAGACATTGCTAGACTCTGCTGGCTATTGTCAACGAAACTGCCAACAACAGTTGAAAATCAACAAAACTTACACGCGAAATTACGAAAGCTTTATATTTGCATATTTTTCTCTCACTCATATATACCTGTTCTTTTCTATAAAATAAAAGTGGTAGCTATCGTTTTTACAAAAAATTTTTTAAAGTTAGTTATTATCATTAATATAAACTATGAATTTTATTGCCACTGCCATTTTTATCGTGATCTTCGAAAAACATGTTGTACCTTAACTTTTGGAGGCCAGTGCATTTCAAAAGACAAATAAAACGCTTTAAAGCAAAACAAATATCTTTCGTGCTTTGGAGTCGGAAACGAATGCAAACTTTTTAACTTTGAAGAGGAGGAATGCCAATCCAGGTGTTGTCCTCTTCATTTGATCAGGGTTGAAATTTAAGAGGAATGTCTAAAATGCCCCGAATTAGCTACAAAATGGAATGTTGATAAGAACTAAATGGTTTCACAGTGAACAACAAAGAACTCTGAGCCATGGTTTGGGGATGTTTCAGCAAATGCTGCATTCGAAATCCGAATGGGAATTCGAGATCGGAGAAACACTGATTCGAAACCTGATTCCACTGGAAACTTGCGGCATATATGGGATTGGTGCACATTAATAATGTGCTCTTCAAATTTTTACTGCCCATACTTTTAATAACCAGGATTGCTACATGAAAACTTGAAAGCGTTTTCGAATGATAATCGTCTTTCTATTTTGCATAATAACAGCCGAAAACTAAAAACTTTTTCTACTCAAGAAATCAAATGGAGAAATACCCAAGAAAATTCGCAAAATGTAAAACACAGCCATACACATCCCGGGTTGTCAGCCGCTCTGTGTCACAAATTGCAACAATTATTTGCACGTTTAGATGACATGCGCAATTACGTCAGTCATGCGACTGTGACGTAGAAATAATGAAATCAATTTACGTGACAACTGAGATATAGATACAGGTTAGACAGATTTGGCTGAACCTTTTCTACATGAATTTCTTTTACCTCCTAATCAGATGCCACATTGGTTTGGAAACTTAATTTTATTTCGTGTCACATAAGAGCTTTTAGGATCACACCTGTTTAGTGTCAGAAAAGATCTTGAAGTGCAAGTTTATCCACGTGGTCTTTGCCATTAAAGTAATTGCTGCTACTGCCTTAATTATAACGACAATCTTCCTACAATCAGATGCACGTGCTAGACATGCCAGTCTTAAATAGGTTAACGGCAAAATCGAAATTTTAAATATTCCATTTTTGTTCATTTTGTACTCCTTGATCAATGAACACTTCTACTAACACGGTCTGTGTTAGTAGAAGTGTTCCTTGGAAATGTCGGGCAAACTCACTGGGCTTTCATTATCTGACTTTGCTACTAATCTAGTATTACTTTATCACCATAAACACCGGTCTATTAGCAAGTGAAATCGAAGCAATAATTAAGTTTCGGTCTCCAGGTCCCAGCATTTATTTTTGTGGTGGGTAGGTTCACCATAAGCAATAAAATTTATTAAATTTAATAAGTTCAAATGTCGAAAAAATTACTCTAAATAAAGAAGTAGGGAAGAGTGGGGTAAAACCGGGCACCCTTGATTCGATTCTGGCAATATTATTTCTTTCTAGCGGACAGATACTGAATGGTACTTTACTAGTCAAGAAAAAGGAACAGTCATAGTGGCGTGCTGCAACTGTTGAATTCACTGCTTCTGTGAAGGTTTATTTGTTTTAAGACGTCAACTGTCTAATGTTCGTTTGATTTTAAACTATCCTTACTTAAAAATCATTACACTTTTTAAAACCCTTTTTAGTCTAGCTTATTATACGTTTACTAAGGATTTATTTTACTAAGGATTTATAGATTTCCCAGTAGAACACGCTCCAATGGGGCAAGTCCTTACTTGGGTCAGCCTGACCTACCCATTTTTAAATCGAATGGGTATATGATGGATAAAAGATGATAAAGAATAATTTTGGACGGGGTTGATAAATTGCTACTCCTTGATGGCACAATAGTCACATTTCGTCATTCTGTGCCGATGATATGTTTGAAATTAGATTTGAATTTCAATAAGAGCAGCGTATTTATCAAACGACTTATTCTAATCATTATTTCAAGTAAAAAGCCATGTAACTCAAGTGAGATTTTATTAATGACTTTGAAAACATTGTTTCTAAAAATTAAAATATTAATCATGTATAAATTTTTGTGATATCTATTCGATTTGAAACATCATTTGAATTAAAAGGCGTCGTGATAAAAATTATTCTAATCTCAGCGGTATTAAGTGGTACAATTTCTTATAGCTTATCGGAACTTGTTTTATGAAAATAATTCAAATACCATTTACTATTTTTTTAAAAAAAATAATTAACTCTTTCACTTATAGATGCTTTCAACTGCAGAAAAAAATTTCAACATTTTAAAAATTCGAAGCAATCTAAAATTTCAATTATTCTTTTGATGATGGTTCCAAATACTGAATTTGGGCATTAGAGGCACACAGTTTTTGGATTGCCACGTTAAAAAATAATTTATTGCATAATTCATTACTTACCATATGCATTCCATGCTGCAAATTCAACAACAAATTCTAATTGTTGAGACATTTTAGAGGTAAACTGTAATCTAACACGATTTGGAATTAATTTTCCTTTTTGTAGTTAAACAAATTAAAATAGCGCTGCGTCTTTTATGTGACGACCGAAAATGTAGCTAGACAAAATAATCAAGTAGTAGCAGAAGTATTTGAGTTGTATGCTCGCTGATCCAGCTGCATTATCTCTATTTATCCGTCAAGCAAAAAAAAGGGATACTAATCTATGGAAAGTTTAAATAGAACGAATATGATGAATATGTTGTAAAAATTTAGAAACAAAAGGGATTTTCTTCTTAGCATCTATTGTAAGATCGAAAAGACAAGAAAAGGAAAGCGGAAGACAACCGAAATGCTGACGCAGAATTTCCCTTTGAGTGGAATATTTCTTGCATTTAAAGAGAATATGAATTAAGGTATCCTCCTGTGAACAAAATTTGCACAGAGGCGACGAGATCAGATGAAATCTATGTAATTTAACGTTATGAGGTAAGTGACCGTTCTAAAACGTGAAAGCAGAACATCAGTCTTGCGATTAGGGAGGAAGGATTCTGTGTTCTTGCTTAATGGTACTAAGATGTGAAAATTTAGTGCAATATTTAGAATTTAGCCATATTTTATTGAATTCTTGTTCATAAAACTTCTTTGAATTATAACTAAGATCTTCACGAGAAATCTAACTGAGTAGTTTAGTGTTCGGAGCAGCACGGGCTAATGAGTCATCCAATTAATTCTCGTTTATTCCAGAATGTCCTGGAGTCCAAACAAATTCAATCGAAATTATTTTTGCTATAGCTGTAAAATCTGATGAGCAAGAAGATTAATTACACGTTTAGAATGCCTATTTGAAGCTTTTAATGCTTTGAGAACAGAAATACTATCAGTAAGGATGACATATTGCCGATCTTCATTTACGAATTGTGTTATAGGGGTCCATTTTGGTACTCCCGGTTGGATTGGGAGTTGGGTTGGGTTTCGCACGTTAACAACGGAACCCAACTCAACCGGGGGTACCAGAATAGACCCCATAGCATGAATAAGTGTCATTGCCTCACCAGTAAAAATGCAATTGTGATACTGAATAGACCCTGAAGAGCATTCACCAGTGTTGATATTAGCTATTGCAATGGTACATTTTTGAAGAGATTTAAAAGCATGTGTTGCTATCACTATTTTGTTTTGCCAATATTTATTTTTATGATCAATGAAAAATGTTTTAATTATATTTGTGGGAAATTTTTTTGATTGAAAGGGAAGGCAATCAATGCGAAATTCAACTTTTTCATTCTGATTAAATGGTTGATAAATAGGAATAAGATCATTGATTTTAAAATTAATATCGTTAAAGCGATCTGCAAAATAATAGTTGAGAGAAACGGGTTTCTTTAATCTTTGAGGAGTGGGGAAAGGAATAAGAAATTGAAATAAGGGAGAAGACCTGCCAAAGGATAAATGTTTAATCCAAAAACGTTCAACCAGCATTTTAAGTCCGAGTGCTATCGGATATTCACCGGCCTCCTTCATGAGTATCGGAACTGGTGTCCATTTGGGAATACCTGATTTACAGAGCTGATCTGAAAATTACTTCTAAAATATTTATGTTACTGCCACTTGACGAGATGAAAACGTGACATCCATATTCTATCTTGCTTCTTATTATCGCATTGACAATTTTAACGAAATGTGATGTCCTGATACCCCAAGCATTACCAGCTAATGACTTTAATGCATTTAACCTCTTGATCACAGACCTCTTTAAAAATAGAAAATGTTGTTTAAAACTTAAATTTGCGTCAAATATGAATCCAAGTATTTTAATATTTCGTTTCCAAACAATGTCAGAGCCCTGAATTTTGAGAGGAAAAGCAGAGGTCTGACGTTGATAAGTTTAGAGACTTCACTTTTATCGGTGAATTCTTAATTTCCAAAATATTGCACCACTGAGTGATTTAATAATGAAACAAGCAAGAAAACTGCTATGATTTAGATGAAAGATTGGCTAGCCTACAACTGAATAAAATGATGTCATCTCATATGAACATCAATATTTTTGGTTTAAAATGCGAATATATCTCATATACGTTGAAATAAAAGAAATCCACTCAAAACGCTTCCTTCCGTAGAGAATTTTTTTTTAATTAGACATGTAATTTCTCCAAAGACTAATATTTCCGTAGGAACTAAGAATATATAACCATTTCACAATTTTCCTTTATTACAATTTGGAGAAGTTTGAAAAGGCAAGTTCATCTTCTCAGACTGAATCGTAAGACTGAATTATGCCCATCTTGTTAAAATACAAAACTTTTCGTTTTTTTAGCAATAATGATATATCAAGGATAATATATAATTACCAGTCCAATTTAAGGAAAACCTCATGATGAGAATGAGATGCTGATAATATGTCATTACAAGTCCTTTGAAGAAGTAATCTCTCAAAATTTTACAAAGAGAACAGATGTTGGGGAAATTGGTATATGGAAAGTTGCCTGGATTATTTTCCTTGGTTTAACGATTGAAAATCTTTGAACAGTCCGCTATCTTCCAGAACGTCACCGATATCCAAAATTTATTACCTACTGTCCTTTTATACGACTCAGAAAGATTTTTATAAATCGTTGAGAAATCCATCATCCTAGGCTAGCTATTAGATTCATTTAAGATCTTTGTACTCTTCAGGTAAATAGAAAAATTTGTTGAAAATTTTTCATCTCCGATAAATCAAAAGAGATGAATTCGTCGTTACCGGAAGAGCATGCAAAATGATTGGCTTGTGATAGGATCTGAAACCTCAACGTTATTCATTTGAATAATGTTAAAAAAATCGCTGGATGATGATCTCTATTATATAAACTTTAAATTGTAAAGATTTTCTGAGAAAAAGTCTCTCACTTTCACATGTTTTATCTGTGTCTTTTGGAGTTTTATTGTTAATTTCGTTAACTGCTTTGAATTTTTTTATATTTTGATGAGGTGGAGATAGAAAGTAGAAAGAACCGTCTTTGCATTTTTCTTTTTTGTCCAAGAAAGATAGTACTGAATTCCACAAGGGGTCGTTGGTTGGGTGGGAAACTATTTACAACAAAGGTGCCTTCATTATTTTTTTCATAACTTCAAAATTATGTGTGAGAATTCTTTTCCACACCAATTTTATGATCTTCAAATAATCTTCCGACTTTTCTTCCAGTTGATTTTTCTTCCCGGAACATTTATTTTCTTCTTAATAAAGTTATGATTGGGAAATGATCGCTTTCCATAGGATCAGAATGAGTCTGGAAGTAATGTAAGGAAATGTCACGGCTAGTTGTACAATGAAGCGGATATTGGCGCTGTAAAATGAGTTAGGAATGTACGTATTGATGATATTCGTTATTTTCCGATGACCCAATCTAAAAATAATTCTCCACTTACTTGAATTTTGAGCTCTAGAACCAGATGTCTGATGGTGAAATCATCCACACAATAATATATATGGTTGCGATATTTGAGCTAATAAATTATTAAACCGCTAACTAAAACAACATAAACAACCAGATGGGGAATAAAGATTAACAATGGTAAATTTAGAATGATGAAAGAAAACATTTATTGCTTGAACCTCATTACTTGATGAATGCAACTGAAGATTGATGATATGACTTGAAATTTTACGATCAACAGCTATGAGAAGATCGCCACCTGTATTGGATGATTCACGATCTTTTCTATAAATAATTTTGTTTTGAAAATGAAAGTTCATTTAAGGATTAAGGAAAGTTTTCTGGATGGCGATAATATTATGCCTAGAAAGAAAATTTTTACACCATTGATTTTTTTTGCTCTAATACTGCAAGCATTCCATTGGATTAACGAAAAGCAAACATTTGAGAACATGAAAAAGCCAAGGACAAAGCAAAAACAATGGTGCAGGAAAAAAAATAATGGAAGAATCTCCTCAGTAAACATTTTAGAGTCGTTGCTGGAAATTAATGGTGAGCCAATAAGAAGATTCTTGGAGATATTCAAGCTTTTATTTTTGTTAACTGTAAGTTTCGGTTTTTTATAACCGCTTCTACTATGAATTGTTTCCTTTGTGAGATTAGTAAAAACGTGTTGAAATTGTTGTATGACATTTTCGAGTGAAGTTGGAAAGTCTGTTTCTGCTCATTAAGAACCGACAATATTAGATTTTGAGTTTCTTTCATAAATTGTAAAAGGCTGCAATTATTTCTTCTTTGTTCACATATTTATCGGGAGATTCAACCACATTTGCAGATTTCAAGACATTGGCATATGAGGATATATCTCGCGAATTACTCTGCATCCTTTTGGCCTATATAAATGAAAGGTGATTAATGCACTTAAATTTTAGGAAGTCCTTCTCTTCTTTGCGCTTAGGACAATCAAAGTCCTTAGCTTCATGAGAACCTTTGAAATCAATGCATTTTAATACATTATTCATACACGTGGCACTAGGATGGTGTTCGCTGCAATTACTACAAATAGGGAAAGTGATTTTACATAGTTTACTAGGTTGTGTAAAGGAAAAGCATATATGACATTGTCTTGGATTATCTATAAAAGAATCCGTTTTTTGTCGAGTTTACCAAATTTTGACGAAGTTCGGAAGGATAGTTCCAAAAATAGAGATTAAAACACTTACAGAAGATTCATTATTGCGCATGAAACGACGTATTTCAAGTACATTAACATCATTTTACTGTTCGATTTCCTTCCCAAATTCTTCCAACGAAATATCTTTTGATATGTTGCGGAGTAGAAAACGAGTTGAAATATGTTCATGTCTTATGATACAAGATACCGGAGTTCCAAGAATAGCTTTAATAATTCCCAATTCTTTTGCTGTGCTAATATTATGAGTAATGATAAGTAATTTCCCTTGTTTAGGTAATTGCATGTGATCAATATTTTTGACATTAGATATCTTTGATGCGATATTGTATTTAAGAAGCTTTGGGTACAATTTAGGTAAATTTCCCAAAATTGCCTGAAATAAAAATGTGAAATTTTGTGCACCAGCTCTGCCCGCATTCTCAACCTGAGAAACAGGATCAATAAAAGGCCGGTACAAAACTGCAGAGTCCATTTCGACGACAAAACCCAACAAGGATGCCAAGTGAAAAGTGAGAGGAGAAAAATAGTCCTAAAACATTGCACAAGAAAAAACAGAAATAAAACGGCCACAAGAGAAAGGAAATTGTATGAAAAAAAGGATGAATCAAACCAGGCAAAGAAACTAGTAAAACTAGTCTATATAACTGGATAATTCAGAAATCAAATTGCCACGTCAGCCAGCGAGCATGAAAATGTAGCTAAATACTTCAGCATAAAATATAAACAACTATAGGAAATAGGTACGCCCAGTACAGTAACATTAAATGCATTGCAAATTGTTTGCTGTATGATTGATTGATTGGGGTAAATGAGTTTTCTGTTTTGTTTATTTGCGTAAAGTAGGACTTCCGCCTTACTCATCAACCTCCGATGATAATGTTAAGCCAATGGGAACCTTCAAAATTTGAACACTCTGTTTGAAGATATTAATCAATGTTTGAAATGGAGTTTTCTAATGTTATAGATTAAAGATACTTTGAAATTATTAAATTTCAAGTTCCTATTGTTGCAGCTCTCAATGTTTGCTTAAAATAAGAGCCTCATTTTGTGGAAAGGTTTCCCTAATTATTTTTTATCCCTCTTTTTGGCGCTTTGTGTAGTCAAGAAAGAACTGATTCGAACTTGGCGCTTCATATGGAATCCAATTGCATTTGGCAATCACTTAAACTTGAGGCTTACTAGAAAACGGAAGTCAACCCTCACCACGGAAGTTCTGTGAAAGCAAAATAAACAAATCAGAAACCTCGTCTATTCAGGTTCTTAAAGCAAATCAGAGAGCCGATATTCACAATGAATATCAAGGACCACTTGGCCTGGCTGTGAATCTTGGGATTCGGGTAGAAGGTTCAAAATACGATCCATCAAATATCCATCAATGGCGTGGTGTGGAAGTTTGGAGAGGAGGAATGCCAGCTCACGTGTTTTCTCCTTCAACTGATCAGGCTTTAAATTTAAGAGGCACATCTCAAAATATTCCTCGTTAGCTTCAGAACGAAGCGTTCACCAGATTTAAGTAGATCACAAAAGACATAAAAAAACTCTGAACCATGGTTTGGGGATCTTTCAGTCAATGCTGCATTCGAAATCTGAATGAGAATTTGGGATAGCAAATAATCGGATTCAGAACCTGATTCGGTCGGAAAACTATCGCATGTGCGGGATTGGTGAAGCTTAAATCTGTGCTCGATTCTTTCATCCTTCAATTTATTTTAACACATTGTTGACCGCTAACAAATTAGATGCAAGCGCAGAAAAGGTCAAACAACACGGATATCAAAAGACATCATTTGACGTCTCCTGTCGATAATGCGTTAACATTATTAGGATTTCAAACGTTAAGTGCCAGAGTAGTGAAAACTTTTAAACGAATTTACACTTGTGCGATATAGTTCGTTTCGTGTTTAACGTTGTAGAAAAGTGAAGGAAATTGAGTATACATATTCGGCTTCTTGAAATTAATGACAGGCCCCAAAATGTGATGCAAAATATGTTACCTCTCCATTAATTACTTTCTCATATTTTTTTTTCATAGTGCATGATGCCTAATTCTGCTGTAAAGCAAACATGCAATGCTTACGCAATGCGTGATCTGTAAGTGATAAGGTTAACCTCTTGTAACTGGTTTTCAAATCCAAAATATACTTTGTGTAGCTTCAAATTGAGATATACATCTAACAGGCAATTAAAGGCATAGGTTTTACAAAGGAACAGAGGCATATACGAAGTTAAATTGTTTTTTAAAAAATGGAAATTAAAAGTTAATTAATCATCTGTGTTAAATGAAAAAAAATGATGACTGTGAAATCTAACAGGCAGTTAAAGGCACAGATTCTACAAAGGAACAGAGGCATATACGAAGTTAAATTGTTTTAAGAAAATCATTATTAATCATCTGTGCCTCAATGCCTTTCATGTCCGTTCAATCCTAATGGACATGCAATGCGCTTTCTACTAAGCTACAAAATTATGATATATTTCTTTATCCAAGACTAACATTACGTTCTAAAATAAGAATAAAAATATTTTATCTGCAATGCATACAACATAAGCACCTGAAGAAGTACCTCATACGCTTGCGACATCTCTTAAAGTTTTCTATTATTTTATAAATTTTCTGCGAAATTTAATAAAATAATTTTAAATAAACACCGTCTATATTTATGAATTTTTCAAAAATTGAAACCTTGGATAACATTTAGCTGCACTCAGTAAGCCTGATCCATTGCATTATTGAATTCTATTTTTTTTTGTCAATGATGATGAATATTTTGTTAAAAGGAGCAGAAGCTGTTGACATGATTTTACTGCAACCATTGTAACAGCCAATAAAAAGTCATAATTTTTTATTAAAAAATTTTCTTCAAAACCTAATAAATCCACTCTCTGAAAAAGATGAAAAGCTAATAATTTGCAAATATTGCTTTACAGCAAAGCTTCTGAATTTCTAAGATATTAGAAAACATGTTGCAGTTATAACAATCCACTTTACTTTAATTGTTTTAAACGATAACTGAGCTATTTGTATTTATTTCAAGTACATTCTAACAAGAGTATCCAAATTAAAATGCATCAGAAGTATTCTCTAAATAACCATATTTTCATTTTACTGAAAACCTTTGAAACCAGCCGTTTTATATCATAATGACATTTTTTAATGTAAAAAAACAATTAAATGATTAATCCGTTTATATGTTTTGTTCTTTGATTTGGTATTTGCACAATAGGAGGAGGGGGGGGGGGCCTTTCAACAATTTTTAGTATAACCTTATTTTTGCAGAAAGTATATATTTTTTATTTGAATATTTGGCATCATTAGTTACAACAGAATCTTAGGCAGCTACTCACATTGTATCAGAATTCCCCGTCATAACTAAAAGGTGAAATTATGCATTTCAAATGAAGCCTAAATTTGTTGAAATGTGCTCCGCCCATGGGCACCTTTAAACAAATGACTTATTTCACTTATAATGACTCATTTCACTCAAATAAACATAAATTTTATTGAAATGTAACAAATGTACAGAAAAATACAGTGACCTAACAAAATTTATCTGGTTGCAGGTTAATTTAGTTTTTCTTGTTTTCATTGTTTATTCCAGTCATTTTCTGTTACTTTCAGTTTTGACTAAAATTGCCCAATTATTCCGACAATTTATAAAATCCTTAACCCAGTGAATTCCAGCTATTTTATTTTAATTCCAAATACTTGGAGTGCTTGAACCCAGGCATTTTGAATAATCATATGCAAGCTGTAGTACTTGCTTGTAAATCAGGTCATTGTTCATATTTGATCTTTTAATAATAAAATCACAAAACATGCTTTCTTGATCTGTGGTAAAAACTAGTCGGCATGTGAAGTTAACGTAGTTGGATGAAATATTCAATGTTATGCTATCATCAAGACCAGCTGTTTTACTTTATTTTAAATCTATAAATTAAGGTAGAATAAGACATTCTATATAAGTCTGCAGCTGTTCTAAGAGACATGCCATCTTGAGCTGCTTGAATAGCTTTTGAAATCGCTTTTTCTTCCGGCTTATTATGCTTCTTTATGTAAGTTCAAACCATCTTGCCTTAGTCTCAGAGTTATTTACTAGTTAAATTAATTCTTCCTTAATATGAGGGATACATTTTACCAGCGTTGAAATGTGCCCCCTGATGTTTGTTGAAAGGTGCCCCACGTCGTGCCATTAAGTGTAAAGTGTTATAACTCTCTTTCGAAAAAGAATTTCTAGATGCAAATAGTATTGTTAGATACAGAAAATATTAATTAACTTGGTGAAGAAATCCAACTTATCTCAATGAATGCAGAGTAGGAAAAATTCAGTGATGAACAGAAATTTCAGTTTTTACTTAGCAGGTCACAAAACAGATTTCATTCCGTAGCAAAGAACGTAGTTTGAGAAATGAAATGAATCCTATTGCCAGAATATGCTCTCTTCTTAAAATTTATTCGCCACTTATCAGCCGATAAAATAGCATTTCCATTGGAGAGAAATTCTAACTGTTGAAAGGTGCCCCATGTTGAAAAGTGCCCCCCTCTTCCCCACATCTGCAATACACGTTTGAGGCAACGTGTTGATTCTTCACTTCTGACGACTCGTGTCGCGTCTTCACTTTAAGCTGTATTTTATTTGAACACGAGAAGTTTCACCCAAGAACATTATGAAATCCTGTGCTTAGTAATTCCGATCACGCAGGGAGCTTACATTTTTTGGTAGACTTGGGGAAAAAGAAATTTACCAGAGAAAGACAGTTACATTTAATTAATTACTATCTGGACATTTAAGATCATTATCAAATTCTGAATTCAAATTTATGCAAATTAAGTGGCGACATTTCGAGGAATGTTCGGAATTTTGAGAACTTACTTGACATGAAATTAGTGCCTTGCACAGTAGATTTATATAGACTCATTCGTCATGGAAAAACTCTTTGATGCAGACCTTTTGGGGACTTGGCTAATTATACACTGACAATAATTGGGATAGAAGGACATTTCTAGAGATAATACCTCAAGAATTTGTCAACATATGTGAGGGTCACCAGCCGTAGAAGTAGAACGACGCAAATTATAATAACGCCGCTGGACAGCAATTTAACCAGCAATTTTCTTCCCGCAGTGTCATTTAGGAGGACAGAAAAAAAATCAAAAAATTGTCTTTATTTGAGATTGATTCTCATAATAACGTTTAATTGTATGCAAAGAGGAATGTAAAAGCATTAAATTGGTTACTCCGAGGGAACTGTCCAACTTTTATTACGTGCATGCATTCTCACAGGGAGTGATAAATGGACAATTCGGAGGCAAAGTGGACCTAGTCTGCGGCTCTCGGTGACGAGAAAAACACAGATTTCGTGGAGGTAAGTGATTTATCTTCGTCTTTTAATTGTTTTTGATGGATGCACTCGACGTCGCGTCGTATAGAATGACACAAGGTAATCTTCTTGCTTCGCTGCTACTTTGAAAAATGCTACACCTCTATGTTGGTTTTGTCAGCTTCGGAACAAGAAAAAGACAGCAGACTTGAATCACTTTGAATTTGAACTTCCAAATATGGATAGATAATTACAGACAACAACCGCCCAAAGCTCGCAAAGTGACACACCAATTGGTTCGACCACCATTCAGTTGCGACGAATTCGATCTAAATCTGTATTCATACGCGTTTCGAAAAGATATTTCAAAATGAAAAGCATTCAGATCCAAGAAAGATGCTGCATCAAATGCCACCAAAATAAGAAATGAGTTTAAATTATTTTTATAAATTCATTTAATTATTTTATAAACAATGGAATTTTTGATAGTTTTAAAAAATTATAACCTCTGTGGTACAATCGACTAGCTTAAAATAATTCTGTTAGTTATCTATGTTATATAGATTCTATGGCAGTGTTTCCCAACGTGGGGTCCACGCCCAATGGGAAGCAATTTGATTGTTAGGGAGAGAATTTGAAAATGGACTCGTCCATTGTTTGAAAGCAACCGTCTGTTGTGGAGTCTATTTAACTTGTAGGGGAAAGTCGAGTAAGATGGCGACCTTAAGCTTTGGGGATTTTTCCTGAGCTTAATATTCGTTGCAGGACGATTATTGTTTAAGAAAAATCTTCTTGTAACTCTTTACTTTAAAATGATATTTTTTAAAAAATTTATTTTAAAATTTTAGACCCCAAAATTTCGTTTTAGAAAAAAAAGTAATTTTCGTCATCTTACTCGACTGTGCGGCTTAAGATGACGAACTGAGATAACAATTTAATTCAACAGCATATGCTATCAAAAAATTATTTAAAACGGTTGAGATCACATCTTGATCATAACAAATTGCACATAACAGAAAACAAACAAAATCGGACTAAAGTAACAGCATAAAACAAAGGAAATTATTATCAATCGAAGTTTTAGATTCAAACCTTAAGAAATGAAATCAATTACAAAAATCGCATCGCCATGGGCTTGCATTTTGTCCCAGCTAGTACAGGTAGAATGGGGCCAGAGTTTGCACATAAAACAATGGAATCCCAATTCCGTTTTTCTATGCTCACTGCAAATGATGCATACATCATTATCGAGGTCATCTGAGTCCAGATTGTAATCAGCGTCAACGTAAGGAAATTCAAATGAATGAATTGAGAATTCAGATTCAGAACATTAGAAGTCGAGGTGTCGCTTTGCTACTTTCTTCTTTTTTGTAGAATTTTTAGCCGGTTTGTTGCGTTTAGTTTTATTAAATTTATTCTTCTTCAACTGTCACAGTTTTCGTTTATCTTCTTTTTTCCTCTTTCTCCTTTTTTTAATGAGATGCTCATATTTCGCTGGAGTGCCAGTGAGGTGCATGAAGGGCAAGTGACCTTCAGGTAGCACGACGAGCTCATGAATTAGCATGGAGGGTTCTTTCATCTTCCCCCCACCCAATTCGTCATCTTACCCGACTTAACCTTTTTATTCCAATAAAAAAACATTGAAGGACATCAGCTTATCAGAAAAATTAAAACAAAACATCATTGAACACGTTTCCACTAGCTCTTTATGAATATCATATATATATAAATCAAAAATATTTACTCCTTGAACGCTATCCTTTACCAAGCATCAACCAAAAGTTGCGTAAGAACAACTCAAAAACATAATACCGCGTACTGTGAATAACACTAATAACGGGGTGAGATCTTTTGGTGTGACACGGGTAGCTGTTTGCTATCGGTCTCTGATGATGCAGAATCGGGACATTCATATCGGGTAATTTTTGAGAAAAATCCAGTTCGTCATTTTACATTCTTCGTCGTCTTACCCGACTTTCCTCTATACATAAATTGTCAGATCGAAACGGAACATTTTTCTTTAGGATATACTCGCTGAATAATTTTCAAAAATAAATAGATAAACTTGTTTTTAATCCTCGCAGTCTTTTTTTTTTAAAAAAAATGATGAATTTAAGAAAATGTATTATTATTAAAATTAACTCATACTTGAATTTCTGTTCACCATTCTATGTTTTGAAAATTTACTTACTGTGTTTCTCAACAATTTCCTAGTGATTTCGTCCTAAAACCTATCATTTAAGTTTCTTCAGCGAACACTTCAACTTTTGATTATTAAAAATTACGGGGGGGCATAAAAATTTTCGAAACTCTTAGGTGAGGAATGGCACGAAAAAGGTTGGCAAATACAGTTCTATGGAGTTCAATATTTTGAGGAATTTAATATTTTGGATGGACATATTTGTCACTTCTCTTAAAATATAAATAATTTAACTTAAATTTAAAACAAAGATTGAACTCAGCCGGAAATCGGAAAGAAGTATAATTTACCATAGTACTTATTTGATAGAACAGCCACAGATTTATGGCCTTTCGAAGTGCGATGAGAGTTTCTTTTTTCTTTTTTTTTGTCTTACAACTTCAATACGGAATACCGGATGAATTATTGTTTGGAAGAAATAGTTTAAAACTCCAGACATAAATGTATCAGCAGTAAGGATTCAACTATTGTGTTTAACTTTAAAAAAATTATGACATTCATAATTGTACACATATTTGGAGAAACTATTTTAACATAATTCCATGCTTAAATACGATTTGAAAATTCAAGAAATTTACAGAACATCATTAAAATTAAAATATTTTGCATTTAATTTGTTTTATTTCTACTTTAAAGTTTGTAAATGGAAGATTAAATATTCGAGTGGTGTTTCGCATTCAATTTACTACAGATGAGGTTGATGCGCAGACCTAGAGTTGATTAATTTGTGGTATCTTTTGAGTAACATGTGGTAGGCGCTACCTGTTAAACAAACACATGAAGACACTGCCAGGTCGGTAGCATATGGAGTTAAGACAAAATGAATAGATATTTACGCAGTACCAAAGAAACATGAGTTTAACCACCTCTCGGCTACTGAGAATTTTCGTCAAGGATTTAAAGGGGAACAGTAACTTTCAGACTGATAAAGAATAGTTATGTGCCATAGAGGAGACGCGGAGATCTGAGTCCAAGACAGTTTGAATAGAGATTAGACATCGCTCGGAATCAGCATGAAGCTTCTTTACAGAGAGGCATAGAACAAAAATGTAAGCGAGCGGTCACATGTAAGCAGAGCAAAACAAAGCAGTTTTCATTTGGAATAATGCGGTTAGCATTGTCTATGGGCCTGTGCCACCGTTGAGATGGAGTAGTTACTACTTCAGTAAAGCCGACTAGAACCCTATTATCATGAATTTGTGACATATATATTCACGATTATAAATAGAGCTATAAGTAATCGAACAACATACAAGGCTTTATATACGATAATCAAGAATTAAGATTGGCGTTTGCCATAAATTTGCGACTTTTCAAGTAAAACGAAATAAAAGACAACACACTTCGATTTGATTAATAAGAAAAGTATTCAATTTTGAAGACATCCGAAAGCTACTTAAAATAGTCTTTTGTTTTTAGCTGTTGTAGTATGGCAAGAACAACAATAATATATGTTATACTAAGAAATGCTTCTTTAGATAAAATAACTTGGTAATATTTTCAAAAATTAAAGTACTACGGCGATGATTATACTCAAATCACAAACAAGCCACCACCCCGCACTGCCTTAGCATCCGAGTCTACCATGAATGACGGGCCGCCACGTATTCATCGGACCTTGTGGCCTCCGCATAATAGTCCCCATTACGAGCGGCTCATGCGACGACCCCCGTTTTACCGGGGTACAACCCGTCATCAGAGATGGGCTCTAAGAGCCGCACCACCATTACTGTATAATTGTACGTACCATATATACCATGTATGATGTATGTACCATGATTATACGTAAAGACCAACATGAAGTTTATGGATATCCAATTACACCAATGTAGGTTACACCAATTTCTTTATTCATTGAAGTATTTCTATATTTCAGAAAAGATTTCAGTCCGGCCAAAATGAAAGGTTAAATTTGTAATTACAGAGCAATAAATACCTTTTTGTAAATATGATTGCAAGATATTATATTTTTCTGGAGGAAGAAGTGTTATGGCAATAATTACAGAGAACGACAGCAACTTAGAACAGTATTACTGATAATAAATAAAAAGAAACCACACGTTATTATTATCATTTTTTATTTTACCTCAAGCAAATTTTTTTCTTCTCACTTCTAAACGCTACAGAAAATGGAAGAGATTTCTTATCCTCCAAACCATTTTTTTGTTATATTGTAAGTTGAAGGCAAATGAGATCGTATCTTTACTTGGGCGATTTACAGAAGGATAATTAATAATGCATTAGAAAGTAATGAATAGCCTTGAAGCATGTTTCTTATGAGCATTAATTGTTACTAAAGAGTACCTACGCTAATCGAAAATATCAAACAAAAAATATGAAAACAAGAACAGGAAAAAAATTGGGCAAGAAATGATAAGTGGTTATATAATCTGCATCCGTCATTTCAGTGAGAGATGAAAACAATGCAGTTGAAATATAGATGTTGGGACATATCTCTAGGAAGTACTTATTGCTGCACTTCCTGTATAGCCTAAAAGTATATAGGGAAGATAATATTTCGTAATAAAATTACACATTTCAGATTAAAATAGGCCATTAGATTTCATTTCATCAGTAGAAGAAGTTAGTACAATTTCAATTAATTATTAAATATCGTAGCTACAAAAAGTAAGAAGGTAAAAGAAGACCTAATTTTTGTCCCTGTTGCCATGTCTTCGGTTCCTTAGCTGAGACCATATTCCCTAACATTTTACACCAGACCAGTGCTAAAGTTTTACAGTCTCTCCCTTGCATACAGCGAATATAATATACTAGCTGATAACCTGGCGTTGAGCGGGATTCATATTTTTCATATGCCCCGTCCGTTTCTTTTTCTACAAATATTATCACTAACTTTCCCCAACAAACTTGAATCTCTTTTGAATCTTTTCTTATTGAATTAGAACTTTCAAATCCAGCCTTTTTAATACCTTATAACAGTATGGTTTGAATAAAAATGTGAGAAGTTTGGGAAAAGAACATTTATTTTAAACTTTTAAATAGTATACAGTAGAATGACTAATACATCTTTGTAATGTACAATTATACTATACAAAATTTATCCACCATTGCTGATAAAAAAAATGTAAAGTTGCAAAATAAAACATCCAAAGACAAAAAAGGAAGAAGAAAATGCAAGAATTGATAAATTAAAACACGGAAGTATAATATTTCGCTTCACGCCAAGTGATTATTAATGGAGATTATTTGATTTGATTAAAAATATAAATTGAAAAATATTTAGAACGAAAAAATAGTTGCCAAAAAATATACGTTGCAAAATAAAACATTAAAAGACACAGAAAGAGAGAGAGAGAGAGAGAATGCAAGAACGATTTTTCCGATGTTTAGTAAATTAAACATCATACGCGACGTGAATCATTCGCAGAAGAAATGCGTTTCCGAAAACTTTAAAAAATCTTTAAAAAGTAGGAAAGTTTAACAACAGCTTCAATTAACTCTTCCTCGAGCCAACTGTCGATTGGCGGGTTTTCCTCTAGGCGGCTAAATTTGAAATGGTCTGAATGGTCTAAAGTAGTGATATTCAAGGTTTCATAACTCGGTCAGCTTTAGTAGTCGAAGAGAACTTCTGGATTTTACAATGACATAAACGTTACTGTTCTCCGATCAGAATATATGCAGAAAATTCGCGAAAATAGGCAAAACCCACCGAATTTACCATTTAACATTACATAAATAAAAATCTAATTCGAATTTTAAAATAATTTTTACGGAGTTTGTTACCACTTCTGTTAATCCATCACAGTGCCAAATTTGGTCTCGGTAAGTCAAATGGGTCTGGGGGAGCATAGAGAAGAGAAAACGAACATGCATTGCATACATACACACACAGAAAATAAGCTATATTATATACAGTAGACTCCGCTTCATGTGATCGCGGTTAATATTATCAGTCGCTTTATATTATCAGAAACCTCTGGTCCGGAACCAACGTATTCAAATGTACACAAAATTATTCGTTTAGTGTGATCACTACATCGTTTATTGTTATCAGTTTTGAAGTAGAGATGACCAATCCCTTTTTTTCAACCAGTGTTAAACGATTATTGTTCGTAGAATTTCTCGCTCCACTTTTAAGGAAACATCTGGGGGCCACCTAGCCCCCCACACACTCCAAGAATTTCGGGGTTTATTTTTAATGACCTCACTTTGGAGGTCTCCATTTAGCAGGCAGGGACGTGACCGTCGGTAATTTTCATTGAACCTCCTGAAGGTATGCAAAAGGAAGAGTACGAAGAGTGGATGTCCATTGACGAGGACATTCCACTAGCTGCCACAATAACAGATCTGAAAATTTGCCAAGCTGTTTGTGAGCAAGACCAAGCAATAAAAGTTGATGATTCCGACGGGAACGAATGTGTTGAAGAAAACCCTCCAACGAACTCCTAAATGAGGCAAGCTCTTGATATTGTGAAACGCGGCGTGCAGCATCGTTCAACAAATTTTAAAAAACAATACGAGTACGAACAATATATAAATGAACTGTTAAGGAATAATTGTCGTCAAGCAACAATTAATGAATCTTTTAATTGCTATTTTTGAAATAAATTATAGATAGCCCTGAGGGAAGTGTGTTTTTTTTCTTCTTCTTTTCTTTCTTTACCCTTGATGTGATAAAAATATAGTTGGTTTGACCCAATTCGGTTATTATTATCAATAGAGTAATGTTATCAAAATTCTTAAGTCTCGAAGTGATCACATTAAGCGGAATCTACTATATAAAAATTTTGAAATCGACAATCAAATGACTCAGCGAATAAACAATCTACTTTTCAAAATTTAAACTGTTTCAGCAGACAACCTGGACCAGTGAGAAGCTTGAAGAAATTTTTTTAAAACTCATAATATTGCCCCGATATTTCTTTTAAACTCATAATATTGCCCCGATATTTCTTTGACCAGATAAAGGCCACATTGAAGCTGTACATGAACTTATGTGTATTGATCTTAAAATTTTGGGTTATAATCAAATAAGGAGGATGAAGCCTACGCCAGCATGCCATTTTTCGAATTTCCACACCGCTCAAACATTAGGATATCCTATTTTCGACGACGGATTTAGCTATATACACAGCGAATTTTCGGTACTATAGGGTTTCGAACCATTGATCCTCCAATCCAAGAATCAAAACTCTTTCTCCGAGACAACACATTCCGTAATATATTATCATTCATTTTGATAAATATTATCGAATAGCGTATCTCATAAAATAATTCATCAAAATCATTCCGAAAACTTCATAAATCAAGATCCCAATGTGGGTATATAACATCTTATGAACCATTCCTTCTGTCCTTTACTTTTCATGCACAAATCATTGCCAGAGGAAGATAATTGTCTTTTATCACAATCAGCTTTAAAAAGACAAATCTTTCATACCCAAAACTAGAAAAGTCGAAATAGCAATTTTTTTATTCGTTAAAAATTTTAATGCAAAGTTATGCATCGAAAACAGAAGAAACATTCCTCTGCATTAGTTTTCACAATTCTATGCATACCAGTCATAAAGTTTTTTTTTATTCGTACAACTGATATAAATTCATTTATACAAATTTTATACCGTCTTTTTAAAATTACTTTTAAATAACAACTCTTTCATCCAGTGCACATTTTTTCCTATTTTTAAATAATAAGTCTTTAATTTAGTACTTCTTTTTACTTTCTCGTATATTGTAATCATCAAAAGATTCGAACTCGAGATTTTAATGAATCTGCACGTTTTAGACCTCCCTGAGTCCGAAAAACACAATTTCGGAATTATGTCTGTATGTGTGTCTGTGAACACAATAACTCAAACACTATTAAAGCTAGAGGGATGAAATTTGGTATGTGATCTTTACACCTAAATTTTAGGTTTCTATCAAATTTTGAAGAAAATCCGTCCATGGGAAGTCTGTCTGGCCGTCTGTCCGCGTTCATGTGAACACGATAACTCAGAATCTTAAGCATCTGGATGGATAAAATTTGGTACACAGTTTTATCATAAGAAATATAGGACCGTATCAAAATTTGAACCAAATCCATCGAGGGGTTGACTGTCTGTCTGTCTAATCGCATACTTGTGTACACGATTACTCATTTAACATAAAGACTTAGATAATGAAAGTTGGTGTGTGGTCTTCTAACCTTAATTGTAGATCCGTGTCCGATTTTGGTTTCAATCGTTTGAAAAAAAGGCGTTCAAATTGCATATCTTACTATGATGCAAAAATACACGCCATATCGTGTATCGGGGCACGACCTTTGTCAACTGGGCGCCTTTTTGGCGCTATTTTACTGACTTCTCGAATTTTATCTCGCTTGCATTCTTGACCCTTTCGTTTTGCAGCGTTCTGCGAATGCAATATTAATATCAATAATATATCGTGGACTCCGCAATTGTTAGGTGGGGTAGGTCGGGTATGACACCTTTGTTAGAATGTGTACGAGAAAGTTTAGGGGAGAACACTCCCGCTGGTTTACTTTGAGGTGATACTACGAAGGAAAAGGGGAATTTTTTCTAGACTAGCAATATAAATTCTAAATAACGTTTTACAATGTCTTCAATACGGAAGAAATGGCTGTTGATTACGATGACTAATTATTTATCAAATTAATTTTTTTATAATTATATTTATTCATGTTATCTAAGAAATGTAAAATGTGTTAAAGAAATCACTGTTTGAAACTTTGTTAATGAGATCGATTTACTTTATGTCTGGAAGTCAGGTTCAAATGATGTAAGACACTCTTTGTGATTTTTACTCTTGGGAAATAACTGAATTTTATCATTGATTTCGTTTTAGGAAAATTGATCCACAATAAAATTTCTAAATTATTTTATTTTACTTACTTTTCCGCCATTCATGGTTTACTTTTGATTATTACAGGAGTTTCCACTTCAGGTCATTTCGCAGCTTTCATTTGAAAGCACTGTTATATCTAATCAAAATTTAAGGATTACTTATTATTGACTTAAGTATAGACTATGGAAAAATAACTAATTTCTGTGATTAAAAAAACACCACAAAGGAAGAGATTGAGAAGATATTAAATAACTTTTTGTAGAGTTATCTTTCACAGCTTTCTTTTTCTCCATCTTTTAATTACAAAACGGCGGACAAAAAAATGACAGATTAAAAAGTGCAACATTATTAATTTGCAGAATATTTTAAAATAATTATTCGGATGTGTTTGGGAAAAAGTATGGTATGAAGAATAATTAGATTTGTGTTTTCTGCTGTGTGATATTATTATTTTATTAAAGAAGGATAATGAAGCTACAAATTTTTTCATATAATAGATATTTTTCATGTATTATTTATATCTTTCAGAAACTACTGCGAAAGTGCTAAAAATTAAGAATGGTTCAAAAAGCTTTTCATCACCTTAAGCACGAATAATTGCGATCTAGGTAACAAAGAATTTGGTTTTCAGTGAAGTATATCTTCAAATTACGGGTAAATAAAATAAACTTTAAACAGAGCTAATAAGGAAATAACTCTAAAATTACAATACTAATGCAACTTATACTAATCGTGTCTTAATTTATTAACAAAAATTATTTTTTAAAAAGAATAATGAAGTTGTATTTAATAAATTGAGTAATTTTGTAAGAGAAAAATAAAGGTTTCAGGCCATAAACTAATATTCAAAAAGAATTAAAGAATAGTGTATATGAACTTGCATGTAAAACTCTGCTTTACTAACACAAATTCTCAAAATCTTTGTTTTACTTACCAGATGAAGCCTAATTGACTGCTATATCACAAAAACATTATGGAACAATAACAATTAACAGGCATAGTATATGATTACCAGTAATTATTGCATTATTAATAACCAATTAAACGATCAAGGGTATTAAATTATTATTAATATCACAACAAACAAGTCTAAAAAAGCTCTTATTGCTGTTGTAGTTGCACTTTCTTTACTGAAATGAATAGTCGATGCTTATCATATCACAACAAAGGGGGCCCCCCTCCATCAACAGCCCCTCCTCTTACGTACCTTCGTGGTGCGCGGCCTCGTCGTGCCCGTCCGCGTTCCCGCCGTCGCTGGACTCTCCCATGTCGGCGCTCTTCTTAAGGACGACGGCCGACCCTCCACGCGGATGCCACGCGGGTTGCCAGAGCAGCCGCCACAGGCCTCCCTTCTCCTCCTTCGCCAGCCTGCTCTCGCTGCCTTTCCGGAAGGTGCCTGCGGAACAGAAAAGGATCGTCAGTCACATCTGTCTGAGGTTTGAACACAGGACATGCTTGATAGACGGGTCCAAAGGTAGGACCTGAAGCATGGCATTTTAAGTGAGTTAATCATTTTTCTAAGAAAAATACTGATGGGCAAAACCACAATCAACTATGAGTTTCTTCTCCAACAGAAAATGGTTAGAAAAAATGCTTGTCAAAAATTTTCTCTTTTGAAAAGAAACGCGATTCCTTCAAATGGATCTATTCGCATACCAGTTAATTTGCCTTAAATATTAGCAACAAAATTTTTTATCGTTTTACATCGAAAAAACTTCTTTTAAAAAACTTAAAACTTATTTTACTTTTAAAAAAAGAGTAGAAAAGGTATATACACAATTTAACTTATTTTAATATCAATCATAGCGACCATTTTATTTGTCTGATATTTTCTTCTTAAAGCTTCCAAAGCGATGATTTGCTACAAGTAGAAGAAAATTTTTAAAAAATGAGTAGGTAAGTTAAGTTACAGTTATTTATGTTTCAAGTAGTCAGGGAACAGCTTTGCAAATATGTTTTGAGAAATGGTAGGAAAAGTAACGGGTTGGGTTCAACCTGTTCCAACCAAGAACCAAGTCTCTCTCCTCCCACTTACACACACTAATAGAAACTGAATTAACAAATGTTGCAATAAAATATGGTGTTTCAACACAGTCGCTTCTAAAATTAGAATCATTCATAAAGTAGAAATGGAGAATTAGTTCTCAAGTAAAAGTTTGAGATTTTAATTTGAAACATATTTACATGGACATTCCCTGATTTTAAACCATGCTTAAGATGTTTTATTTTCTTTATCTTTCACTAGCTG
This sequence comes from Araneus ventricosus, assembly GCA_013235015.1. Classification (NCBI taxonomy): domain Eukaryota; kingdom Metazoa; phylum Arthropoda; class Arachnida; order Araneae; family Araneidae; genus Araneus; species Araneus ventricosus. The sequence goes on from BGPR01002970.1 coordinate 54,091, forward strand.
AAAACCCGGCGTTGCTCGGGATCCATATTTTTTCATATACCGGCCTCCTTTTTTTCCCCCCTACAAATATTGCCACTAACTTTCTCCAACAAACGTAAATCTTCTTTGAATCCTTTCTTGTTGAATTAAAACTTTCAAATATAGCCTTGTTATCACCTTATAACAGTATGGTTTGAATGAAAATACGAGAAAATTCGAAAAAGAACATTTGTTTTAAACAATATATAGTTCAATAATTAATATAACTTTACGATGAACAAATATACTTATACTGTATAACTTGGTTACTGCAAAACTTATAAATAAAATATTTTATAAATCAGATAAAGAAAATTAAAATCGCTCGAGAACAATTCTCACTCGAAAGAATTTCGCTGACGAAGAATGCTCGGACAAAAAGAATACTTTTAACCTCAGGTAGGGGAATTGACTACAGTACTTCTTTATACGCAACGTGTTTTGTTTCTCCAGAACTACTGAGCACATACTACATATTGACACTTGTGTACCGAGGGTAAGTGGCGCTCAGGCCGTACTATGATTTTTCTCCTAACCCCCCTTCATCATAAGAGACTTAACTTGCTTAAACGGCGCTCTGGACATGGTATTTTTCGACTTCTTATTGTATTTGAGTTTAAAAAGTGACTCAAACATATTAACGTTTTGTCAATATGGCCAGTGTCGCAGCGTGGGTAAGTGGCTCCCAAGGAATATGATTTTTTTACCCCAGTCGTCATTTGCTGAGCAAGCCCAAATGGCCCTCTGGGCCTGGTATTATTTTTACGTCCCCTAATCATATTTTGCTTTAAAAATTGGCATAAATGCTGTAAAGTTTTATCTCCATGGCGCCCCTAAAACTGGCATCTGCGACGTCTATGCTTCACTTACTCCCCAGTCACTACGCCGCTTCACACTGATTAGGATCAGTTAAACTTTTGTGAAATTTAAGCGAAACATCGCTCGGTAACTAAACTAACGTCATTGGATGTTTGAGCGCATGTTAAAAGCTACCAAATAAAAACGGAAGTTAAGTGCATGCTACGAAATAACAGTGGTAGTAAGAAGTCTACCTTGTCCAAAAAAGCAATATTTTCTTAACTTTAACAGTGGTAAAAGTGAATAAAGGATTTGATGAAACAATAAATTGGTTTAAATTTGATTTTATGACAATAAAAGCATTGTTGCAATTTGAGTTTAAAATGAATTTTGAAACCTTAATTACAGTTACAGAAAACATTGTACAGCAATTAAATTGGTATCATTAAAAAGATAAATTTTTGCTCTTTATGGTGATGTAAAACTAATTTTCGTACCATAAGTATTTCAGAAGTTATTGGCGAAAAACTTATCAAAATAGCTTAATTTTTGTTATTTAATTAAATAAGTAAAAATATAATTCGAATTTTAAAATAATTTTTAAAATTTCTTGTGCTTTCCCTTCTTGTGCTAGTTCATCTCTGTCCCAAATTTGGTAGCCCCAAGTCAAACGATGTGGGAGTGCATAAAGAAGAAAAAAAAGAACACACAAGCACACACACAAACATATTTTCCTCTTTTATATATATATATATATATATATAAGCTTCCTGCTTAGAAAGCAATACTTTTTATAAGTTAGATTAAGAATTCCAGAGTTAAACTAATAAAGGCACAGAACATATTATATTGAAAGAGAAATATAAACAAAATTTCTGTGACTTTAATTGATAGTTTGATTTCCTTTATTTTACATTTTTAGTTTTAATTTTATTACAAGTGTTTAGATTGTTTAAACTGAAAAGTCTATTTAATTTGTTTTATTTTTACTGAGATGCATACAAAAAGTCATGATAACGACTGTGAGAAAAGTTCTTTTAAATTCATATTTTTATTTCGATAGAATGAATCAGTTGTTAATTATATTAAAGTTTCATATAACATATCTATGCAAATTCGCAGATCTTTCAAGTTCGCATTTTTAGGTGATGAGTTATCAACCTTCCCTTCAAACTTATACTTATGAAGGTCGAGTTAAAGATTGAGGTTTCGAACTGGTATTGCCTGCAGAAAAATCACAGACCTCTCTTCTTAGGTTGAATTATGATTAACAACTCTTGAAATGTCAAGTAAAGTCTTTAGGATTGAATATACAACATGGATGGGTCAAAGGGTTTATAACAAGATGCAAAAACTGAGTTATTAGTTTTTGCATAAATTATTTTATTTTTCCAGAGTTATTACCTTTTATATGACAACCGTGTTGGCATCATCGTCATAAAGTTTTATGTTTCGAACTGAGTTATTAGTTTTAATGATGGAGTTGTGACCACCCAAGCTCTTGCAAACTAAAAATAATAAAAATGCTACAAGTTTATGTCTCTCGCTTGCCTTGTTTTATTATTTAGCTGAATAATGGAGATATAATTTTTTTTCTCCATTTAAGATAAAAAAATATTTTGCAAATTTAACCATCGACGAGTCAAGAATTCGTTTACATATTTACTTCTTGTACTTACCGTTTTTTAAGATTCCTTATTTTTTTTTAATGTTATCTAAAAAAGCACAAAGAAAAAGAAAGTAAATAAATTTCAATAATTGTAAAAAGCTATTACTTTATTTCCGAAAAATTGACTCGTTTCATTTAAAAGTAAACTAATTTCACAGCCATCATAATACCAATCAACCAGTCAATTCGAAAAATGAACACCAAAATTATAATATATTTTAATCTAGAAATAAATATTTGTAGCATAAAATTTGAAAAACAAAAAACAAAAGTGTTGAATTATAAACTTTTGTGTGCAACATATTTTTCATGACACAAAGTTTTTAAACAATTATATCTAATATTTCATCATAAAATCGTTGTTAAAATCACAAAGAATGAAAAAAGATACCAGAACAAATTTATTATTTAACAGTTTGCCTTAAACATATGAAAAATAAAATTAGATAACTAATCTCTAATTTACTCATCCAACTGGAAACGAACAAACCAGAAAGAATGAAAACTTCCAACAGAAGCTCCTAAGAGACCTATGATGACAAGAAACATTTAACTGCCATCGTATGAGAATTTTGAACTTTCCCAAAGTCGTAAATTAGAGTTATTCTTAGTGAATGAATTTTAAAATTTCAGTAAAATGGGAATTTAAACGTTTGCTTTCTTCTGATAAATATTTATACTATAAAAAGTAGTAGCATAATATATTGCTAGATATGCAATTAATCTACAAAACTTGTTCTGATAATAAAATTTGAGCTATAGAAAATCTTACAATATGCAGATATGAGCATAATCTCCAAGAAACTTAACTTTTGCTGTATACAAACTACAAAGTGAGGCTAAATACTCTTACACTAAACAGGCACATTATTTAAGTTGTTTCAAAGGTTGTTTATATGAAATCTTGAGCAGCACAACATTCGAAATAATAAATAACTAAAGGGTAACAGAAAATTATCAGCAACTACTGTTAACTCTCCTTTCCCCCAAAAAAGAAAAAAAAATCAATTCAAATTTAGCAATGATTTTTCTCTCAAAATTAATTCATTTGTCACAAACAAAAAAAAAAGTTTTTTTCGCAGAAACCTATCCCATTAGTGATCGCAATAAGAAACGTGTTAGATTCCACTGAAAGAATATATTAAAGAGCATCGTCTTTTCAGTAAGGGGTGGTTTCTTTTTTTTTAATGATGATTACATCTAATACTCATATTTTATATAATGTCATAAGTATCACAGAGGGTATATATAAAAATAAGCCTAGTTATATCTAGACGAAATATTTTTAATACAAAAATATATAATACTCCACCATTAATTTTAGTACAAAACACTCTATTAATATAAATTGAAATGAAAAACTATTAAATTAATCTGAATTTTAAATACGTGCATAAACTGCTTCAATTCCTACTTTTACCATTTTATAACACATAAAGATATTTTTACTATTTTATTTAAAATGTTTCTTTGCAAACCGTGTGTTTATATGTATAAAAATTTGAAACATCTTCAAGACCTTGTATGTTAATATTCTGTAACTGAGAGCTTCTAACTATCAAGTGGTATAAATACTTATCTTCTTCGGTAAAATTCTTCCAACTAGAGGTAAGTATGATACTGCGGAAGAGCAAAATCTATAATAGATTGTCGCGTTTCCTAGGTTTAGATTATATTTCATTACCATTCAGATTGACTTAGAATAACAAATAAAATTCCAACGTTCGGCGTAACACCGAAGGCAAAGCTGCCTCTCCCTGATATTCATTCTCCCATCCATAAAGTTAGACTAATTTGCAGCTTACGACAGCTAAATGACATACCTCTTTGAGGCAGATTCTTTATCCCTCCCTAATTTACTCGTGCAGAGGACCTGCAATTTAGGTGGTTTCGCACTTTAGATGTCACGAATTCCCGTTTACCTTGCACACCCAGATGTTTTTTCATGAAAAATATTTGAGGTATTATTAAGACACCCAATTTCGTGTTTTTGGGTAGTAAGAATAGCAGAAATGAGATTGAATATTTCGCAACCGGACCTACTTACTTCCGCATTTGATTGGCTATTTTGTTTTCTCCTTGATAAATATATCAAAATTGTACAACATTAAAGACTTTATCACAAATCCGTTAATGTCGCTAGAAGACATTTTTCTGCAACCGCGACTTACATACGAGGCAGTCTGTTTAAACCAAATGAAGGTAAAGCGTGTCACGAACCGAGAATCTAGATGTACACAAGGTAAAAATTAATTAATTCTACCAAATAAATCTTCAGTCATTCGTACTTTTTTGTTGCCTAACATATCATTATAGATAATTGCATTATAACATGTTGTTTCGACTTTATTTGAACAATCTCATAGTGACGTAATGTTTAATTAAACAGTATTGGTCAACCTTAAGTTGTAATTACTGCATTTCTTTGCAAATGTACCTTTGGCAAGGTTTCCATTCAGATATATGAACATAATTTTCGAATAAAAATATTTCATTTATTCATATTTATTCCATATTTGTGTTAATAAGACACGTTCCAAATATTAAAACTTACGCAATTAGACAAAATCTATCTGCTACACACATCTGAAATCTGTCGCCGTTGATTTTAATTTGTTATGAGCATCTCATTATCAGTAAAAATGTATCCTCGGGAATAAAATGTCAGTCGTATATTTAAGATTTGAACTACATATAGTAGATTAGACACATTGCTTTCTCTGTCTACACAAGCATAATTTAAAAAATGTTATATTTTAATTAATGGAACTGTTAAATTTAGGAAGATGAATTAAAAATTGATAGAATCTAACCTCATAAATTTTAAAAAAAGTATAAAAAATTTAAATCATCAATACTTAAGAAAACAAGAAAGTCAAAAAATAAATGCATAAATTGTGTTACCTCATACTGCAACTTCATAGCTGTACATATTTTTATTTTATTTTAAAATGCAATAATTTACTATTCATAAAAGAACAAATTTCATTAAAGAACTAAAGATTAAGAAATACTGCGAACTTCATTGTACAAATTCTTCATGTTATTAAGGTAACTGGAATGAGATGCATATATAAAATATTTTATGGTCACTTTTCGCTACTTAGTAAAATAGAGAATAATAAAATTTTATTTGATAAGACAGGAAAATAGTTGAATTCTGGAACAAAGAATATGAATTTAAAATGCTTTAAAATCCAAAAGTTTTCACAATTTAGGATTCTATTTACAGAGAAGCAAGTTTTAAAAAATTTATTCTTGAGGAAACTGATATCATTTCAATTAGAAAATCAATAACTTCTCACATATTCTAATGAACTGTTTCCAACTCAGCAGAAGCAGGTGTTCATAGATATCGACAAAAATTTATTTCCTAACAAAAAATAAAATATTCTATTTTGCATTTCTGTGAAGCATTTGACAAAGTATGTTCTAGAAAGAACCTATCGTCCATCTGTTGAAAATAGTTGATGAAGGATATCCATACGATAACAGCGGCAACTTAAAAGTTCCCCTGCAGGAGCTGATAACGTGCTGAAACCAAAGCAATATACGTATGATAGATAATTTTCTGAAAAAATAATGAAGGAGCATGATATAGTTGTCAATTCTAATATCGCCATTCATAAATGAAAAATAATGAAACTTTTCTTAATGCTTCAAAATTAAGCACACGGCTTTATCGCGCAATAAAGAATTTAAAACTGATTCGTTTGCATACTCTAGCTTGTTAATTATGTCTAATTTTCAGTCACCAATTCAAATTATTGATAATATAGGATGTTTATTATTTTCAGCGCATCGAACCAACTTCGAGTTCCCTGATATACTTTAAAGGTATTCGTATCAGCTCTTTAAGATGAATTAACGTGTCATGTATGACGACTTCGATACGGATTTATACTTCAAAGAATATCTAGAAAAATGTTAATTATAGAGTATTCTAGAAAAACACATTAACAAAAATTTGATTAGGTTAAATTAGAATTTTCATTAATTTATGACTGTCTTGATAAGAAAATGAGAGCAAAAAAAATTTAGTAAAAAAACAAATTTTACTATCAACCCTACAATGTAGTGACACAGATTTGTATCACTTACAATTTAGCCTTTTTAATAATATTTTCGAATAATTTAATTTTTATTTAATAAAATAATGTATATATTACATTTTTGCAAAAGAGATCGAAACTTTTGAATAAATAACTTTTTATGAAATAGTTGAAATTTTTAATTAAGTTACTTTAATTCAAAAAATAAAATTAATTAAAAAATTATATCCCCGCGTTGCTTATATTAATTTTTTGTAGATTTACATAACTGTAGTTCAAATTAAAAAGAAAATGTGAAGTCTAGGGAAAAGTAAATATTTTAATAAGCAGATAAGTCGTTTTTTTCATATTTTGCAAAAGCTAAAGAATGTGCATTTTATACTTTTTACCTTTTTATTTGGAGTGAGACGTAGGAAATCTTTTACTCTTTTAAATGAAAAGAAATAATTGGTTAATTTCCGTTAGAGTAGAATGATAATTTAGGTTCTTTTTTCCCTCTTTTTTGTGCGGAGAATTATTGCATAATCTATTTTTAGATTATGAAGTTTTAAAAAAAATACTAAAGAGGTTTAAAGCCTTGTTAATTTAAATTCTGGCGTGTAATTAAATTAAAATAATAATTCTATATGAATGATTTGTAAGATTAAATGGAAAGTAAGCTTTATTGAAAAAAGAATAGTTTTAAAATAGTGATTTCTCATGATGCAGGATAAGAGTAAGTAAATCTATGTTATTATTTGCAAAAAGAAAAAAAATAGAGATGGAATTTGAAAAAAAAAAATCCACAACTATTTCTTCTATCAACTGAAACAAATTTGTTAATCTCATTTGGATTTAATGCATATATAAATTTCAAAGATGTGAAATAATTCCTTAAATGATATATACATATTAATTTGAAGAGATGAAGAAAAATTTCGCAACCCAAAAGAAGTAAGGAAAGATAATGAAACAAACTGTTTTTGGGAAAGAGCGAGAGAATATATAACTCAGGAATTTTGGAGATTAAGGTTATTGCACTATTGGAGAAGAAATAAAGATATCCGTTAATAAATCCTCAAAGAAATGCAACGCCCAAAATCATACATTAATTTTACATGTAGTTCGCAATAATCAAAATCCTCAACAAGTAAGAATCAAAGCTATTGTCTATATTCAAAGATGTTCCATTTCTGCCATTTTGGTATGGACATTAATATCATACAACTCCTTAGAACAAAATTATTTGACTTTAAGAAAACTGCATGTTTGTTTTAATATGATGTTATGTAACTTGTAATTCGTAAATGGGTGATGGTATGCTTTCAGAGACATTTGAATAATTTTACCATAAGGCCCTTTAGATTATTTTAAAAATTTTGTAATATCTGCACCTGCACTCCAAAATCTGTGCAGTTTATTTACTGGACTAAAGATGCCAACCGAACTTACAGGGAGTATCCTATTTCCAACTTCGGGAGTGTGTTGTTGTGAGCACTAACCTCCCCGCCCCCTGGCGGACAAAAGAACTTTGGTTTGGGGGTGAGACCGACGCTGGGTGATGGAAGGAAGCGAAATGGCGCCCTGCCATGATTGCAGTTTTCCCTAACAATGTTTCGCTCGGTTTATATTAATTGATATGTTTTGTAATGTGTGATGTCCAGTTTGATATGTGTCTTCATGTGAGAATAAATTTCGGAAAATACACATGGTGAAGTCCTGCTTCCCGACGACGTATCACATCGGTACAATATGATACATTTGCAATATTTCTATTAGAAAGTAGAAAAAAAATAGTTGATAATTGATGATATATTTTATATAACATTTTAGAGTCATTTAATAATTAATAATTGATGATATATTTTACATAACAATTTTAGAGTCATTTAATAGTTAATAATAATACATTGTGTTAACTGCACATTGTGTAAATAACTAAAAAGCGTATTTAAAGATAATATTTTAGTTAATTTAATAGTATTTCACAGCATACTATACCGTACTCATACAGGGTGCCCACTAAAGTCCCTTACCACGTTTTTAACTACCGAATAGCTGCAGCTATCTTCATAAGAATGGTGTCTAGGCATGGTAAAGTGACTATGCGCTACTGGATGAAACCACTCACAGTGCCACCTGGTGGAAAACGGTGGAGTTAACGTTATTATCTCTAAACCGGTACGAGATAGAGGGGGAAAATGAATTACAAAGTTGTAGAGCATCATCTATTTAGTACAAAAAGACACCTTATGGTCATGAATGCTAAAAACAGAACGCTTAGAATGCACATTTGTTTGTTTGCGGCTTCCGAAACTGTGACGTCACGAAACTTGAATGAAAGGAGAAAGGATTATCTTTTGGACGAAAAACGAGCCCCTAACGTGGCAGAATGGTATCGCTTGTAATTTATAATCAATCTTGTGATAACTAGTTGGATTTTTTTCTTTCTAAAAATGTTTTGTCACGTGTCAGTGTAGGAAATCGCGAACAAACAAATACTTGTTTTAAGTGTTCTGTTCTAAGCATTTACGTCCACAAGGTATTTTTTTATACTAAATCGATGATGCTCTACAACTTTGTAATTCACTTTTCCCCTCTATCTCGTACCGTTTTAGAGATAATAACACTAACTCCATCGTTTTCCACCACGTGGTGCTGTAAGTGGTTTCATCCAGTAGAGCATAGTCACTTTATCATACCTAGACACCACTCTTATGAAGATAGCTGCAGCCATTCGGTAGTTAAATGGGTGGTACGGGACTTTAGTGGCACCCTGTATAATAATATAACATGTTAAGATTAATAAATATATAATGTTTTATACATTTTACTGTCACGAATTGTGTAAGTATCTGCAAATAATTTTAAAGTTCTGAATTGATTTGCCCTACAAATGGTGCTTTCCTTAGCTTTTAAAAGCTATTAGTTTATTTGAAATTATCATTTGTTTTCATTTAGTTGTTTGGACATTGTTATGCAATATGGAACAAACTTCGAAATTCGTAAACTTCGTAAAACATTTCAGGAAACATTCTAATGATGCCTCTTTCAGAAATTATTACTGCATAGTAAGAAATCTGTTAGGTAACGAATTGGAGTTGGTTCAGTTCTGCAATGTACATGCCGCAGTCTGAGATACAATGCTCAATAATGCATCCGAAATCCATAAAATGGTAATTATTTTCATATTGCATTACTGCAGCCAATTATTTGTAGTTATGCTGTGAAAAGCTGATCATTAAAGGCGCTGAGATATTGTTTGCCATTAGTTAATGAACAGCTACAAATCAAATCAACACATGGAAGACTACGGAAAACAAATAAGAAATTGCTATTCACTTTTTATCACCTACATTCAGAACAGTCTATAAAACTGAGATATGTGATTTAAAATAAGCCACATTAGCTATGATCATTATGTTAGACTTAAAGATACAAATTAGACAAATACACGACATAAAATCGTGACGCATTATTTCTAATCTAAATGGAATAATTAAGCGTTTTATTTATTCGTTCTCTTTTCGGACATGTCCAATGAAAGATACATTCGAGATTTGATTCCAAATCGAATTTTTCTCGTAATAAATATCAGAAAAAAGAAGTTTTCACTTGGTGAATTCCGAAATTTTCGGTTTAAACCTTTTCAGAATTAAGACGCGAGCCTTTTCCGTTTCACTGAAGATTGTTATGAGTGTTATTGATTGCGCACGTAGAGTTTTAAAACTCGCATTACGTATGTAATGTAGTAAATTTCTTTTATTAAGTTGATTGAATAAAATAAAAATAAACGAGAGTATTCTCCACTCGACTTTCTTGTATACATCTACAGTATGGTGCCTTTTATGTTTAACTTCGTCGTATGGTAAAGAGCAACGAATATGACTTTTAGAACAGTGCCTATTCCCTTAGATCAATTTTGTACAACATTTGATACTCATCTACAGTTTTGATGTAAGGACCATATAATAAATTTCATCCATCTGGTCTCTTTATAAGTTATGTGTTAATATATACGCGGACAGACAGGCAGACAAACATAATTCAGTGTCTACTGGACAGATATGTATAGTTATTATATGAAGACAATTAAATTAATTATTATATGATAACAATTAAATTAACCAGTAATGATTAAGGAGTAATGTCACCCAGTGACCAAACTGAATCCCTAAATAGAAACTAAACATCAGCACGCATCACAGCTAGGGTTCTTTCCTGGGATACCGAGAAATTGTAAGATTTTCACACTTTTTGTATTCCTGGGACTTTCACAATTTTTGGTTCCCGGGAACAAAAAATTGTAAAATTTTTCAGAAAATTACCTCTCAAGAATGATATTTTACAAAATTATGTTAAAGCAGAGTTTGGCTGTGAAAAAATGGTTTGTTTAGACACCAAAACTCGCTAGAATAGTTTGTTGGTAATGATTAAAAAAAATAATAATAAAAATTATAAAAGATTTTTAGAGATAAAATCAGGAATTACAAAAGCATTAATTGATACTAAAGAACAACAAATTTTGGCTAATGTAGAATTTGAAACTTTGACTACCATTGTATAATAGCAGACTTGAAGCCAGTAACAATGGACCTAGAAAAGCTATGAAGTCGAAAGGCGATTTTGTTAACTGCCGAAGGAGTATTTGTTTTCATTATTGGACAGTTGAATAAAAAAAAAAAACCTCAGAATTTGTTAAGAATATGAAACATTCTCTGGTCCAAAGAATTAGTGAGAGACGCAATGTTAGTTTAGTTCGATTAATGCAATATCTAAATTTTGTTAGAAAGCATGATGCTGCTTCAGTTACTGATGAATCTTTCACGTTTACCAAATAAAAACTATTTGATTCAACCAACTAAAATAAATATGGCAAGGCGTTTTTGCGAGGAAGACGAATCACTGTCCAAGTCTTTGCACTCAGAAGAAGAGAACACTGAAACGTTGGAAGATAAATCTTTAATGTTGTACAAAAAATTAGAAAAAGCGATCCACTCGAAGACAAAGATCCTACGTTGTTCAACTAGCGAGAGTTCTGACTTGAACAAGATAATGAAAAAAGAATTTCAGTTATCTGACTCAACAGAAAATTGATCATCAAATATTATAAAACTGTGAGGCTTTGAAAACAATTCCTCCAACATCAGCTGAAACTGAGAGGGTATTTTCCGATTCCGGGTTGTTCATAACAAAGCTAAGAACTAAGCTGAATGATGGAAGCAAAGATTGTTTATTTTTTTCTTAAATCATACTTCAAAATGAATAACTAAAATATTTTATTTGTATTTTGTAGCCCAATATATAAAGGAGTATAAATTTTAGAAATCGCGAATATCCTTATTTTGTGTAATTATTACTGATATCAATTAAAAAATAACTAAATTTTAGATTTTTGCAAATTCTGATGCATTCTCGGGAATTTCTGGGAAATAGGAAAAGGCCGAGAAATCAGAAATCCTAATCACAGCATTAATATATATTTAACAAATTTTCTTCGGTAAACTTCAAAGGTGCAAACATTTTTTTCTGAAAATTTCGTAACCCCATTCATACGAAGTAAATATTATCGCAACCGCAAGGGTAAAAAAAGAATATAAATATAACAGTTCATTGATTAAGGATAAAGAAAGAAATATTTATATATATATATACAAAACATAATATTTATTTGGAAAATTTAAATGAAATTTTTGAAATGAAGATAGATCTCTGAATTATTTTTTGTTACTAAAATTGAAAAATTGTCAGAAACCAACGTGCTCAGGGTTTTCCCTGACATTGAAATTAGCGGCTACTTACGGCCGGGACTCGCACATTAAAAAGTTCTTTCTTTTTTCTCTTTTCGCCGCAGTATGCCCCGAACTCGAAACCTTGAAGGTTCCCTGTCAGTTGAATGGGCATACGCTGAAAGATTTATTGAAAATCAAAAGAAAAAAAGAAAATTACAAAGTAAAGGTGACATCACAATGCACACACTGAATACAAAGTTTCTTGATTATAAAATATAAGCTAAATAAACTAATATATATAAAACTCACTGAGCATAAAACGACATGGAAACATTATAGACGATTGAGATGGGATGAAACAGTAGTAAATTAGGTATACGTTAGAAAAACATACTTGGAGGCTTTTTGTACAACCCGGGTGAAGAAAGTATTTAAAACATAAATTAATTGGGTTGATTTGCGTACTGTATTAGTGGAAGGGAATAGGCACAAATTTTGGGAGATGAGTTGAACTTAAGTGAAGGTTGAGAAACTGTTCTGAATCTGGATCTGGAGAAAAAAGTTCTGTTGAAGAAAATTCAAGCGTCACAATCTATCGGGTTTGTCGAAGAATCGAGAATGTGAGGATTCCATTGAAAACAAAATTATCACAATAGTCCAAGTTACTGGGGGAGATACTTAACATCCACAGGCAGAGAAACTTATATAGTATCAGAAATCGACCTTATAATTTAACTGTCCTCAGAGAAAAATCTATGACGAACAAGCTATTTTATTGATCTAATATAAGTCCGCTGCTAAAATTTGAATTACCCCCTCCTTACTAACGATATCGGTAAGACCCTCTTGAAAATGCATCCAGCCTAAAAGCTGACGAAGCGAGTTCAGTTTGCGAAGAGGGCTGAGTAACGATCTTTGGGGATTGTGCGATCAACAGTAAACAGCTAGAGAGGCCTCTTTAATTATAATATTTTCATTAAAACGAACACAAGTTTATGAGCACATTTCAGAGCCCTAAATTGCCTGTCACGTCCTTCAACATTCGATGTACCCCGAACCCTCTTGTCCACACAAGTTCGTGTCAGGACAGAGAGGGCACTTCAGTACCCTCGCTACCATGGTTTCTAAGTAGCCGTAAATCACACCGGTGTTTTATTGTTCTAATATAAAATCAAATGACATGCATATTTCCAGTATGTAATAATAATTATTAAATAAGCAGGTAAACGGACACGAATGGCTTACTTTTTTATAATATAAGCGCGACGCGAATATTAAGAAGATTAAGTTTTTAATTAAGTTGATTTATTTTAGTTATATTGTAAAAGAAAAACGAAGCAAAAGAATTGAAATATGCTCGGGACATTAATTTGTTATGTCAAATCTCTATAAAGGCAGCATATGTTATTATACAAGAGAGAGATAATTAGGATAAGGAAGTGGACTTCATCATAAACAGTCAGTTACGGGTTACAATTTACAATTGTATAGCTATTAGACTTTTTATAAAGTAATTAAAAGATAACACTCCTGTCTACCTCATAGTAAAACGGATTCTAAAGGCCGCCAGGTGTCTTAAAACGAGAAAAAATAATAGCAAAATTAAAAATTTTAAATTGAATTAGTGACAATAATAATTAATGAGCTTGGTACTGACTTATATAATTTGAACGCTATCATCCGCATTAGCACGAAAGTCATATGATAGAGGAATAGAAAAATAATGAAGAAAACAATTGCAACCCTTTTAGTTTTGGTGCACGTGTGTGTTTAATCCTAAAAGCAGTATTACATAACCATTAATCATTTTCTGTTTTGTTCGAATTCATTACTAAAACCACTAAAAAAGGAAACGATGTACCTTTTCAAATGCAGTACAGAACCGTTTGTACGTCTTTCAAGAGACTGACATAAAAGACGGATAAATGATAACACGCATAATCGAAATTTTAATAAATGATTTTGATTTTTACAAATTTATTGAAAATTCATTTAAAAGTAATAATTTTAGAGCTTTTAAGATAATACTAGTATATTACTAGATAGTAATGGAAACAATAATTAAATTTTAAAGTTAAACATTTAACATAAAAGTGAGAAAAATCATACATTTTTTTTTTTACATATCTTGGGTACTTGTGAACAGCAGACCTCGCTCCCCCTCCAAATAAAAAAAAAAAATCTAAGCTTTTCTCTCCATCGCATTTTTGAAAAGCTTAGCAAATGTTATTCATTGTGAAGACAGCATTGTTTTTAGAGACACCAGACATCATAACTTGACTCTCCAGGAGATAGAGATACACTGGTGTACAAAAGTTTAGCACAATTCTTATGGCGCGACAAATTGGAGGTTAATATGGATAAAATGGTTCGCAATCTGCTGAATTAGCAAAACTTGTCTAGCTCTTTTACTTCGCTTATCTTTAAGCGGCATACCGAAATATTCTGAAAAGGATGGCATCAAAAATTCTCAGAGAAAAATTGAATCCTTAAATTAGTTGTTTTAAAAATATCATCGAGAAAATTTCACTTTTAAATAGGCATCAAATTAATTATTGGTTACCACTTACTCTTTTATTACCAATTAATATAATCATTATATATAATTAAAATAATTATTTTATTACCGAAATAAAATAAATAGAAATAAAACATATACACCGGTTTCTATTGCTTCAAGAAATATTTCTGCCAAATTTGAAGGTAATCGAACAACAGATTTGGTCGTAATCGCGAAACAAACATACAGACAGACAAATGCTAAATGCTGAAGTTAAAACGTAGATCTCGCTTCGCTCGGTCAATTATACATTTATATTTTATACTATTTACGTGCATGCAGATAGGCGTTTCAATAAATAAAAACTTTAATTAAAAATTTTAAATAGTAGGAAAGAAATAAAAAATGAGGCAGAAAATTTGAGAAATTTAGAAATGGGAAAAACGCAGAATAATAAAAGCTTTGCGTCGTATAAACGAAGAACTTTATCATAACGATGGTTACGAATGAATCAGAACTGTGATGAAACGACGTATATAAATGAGAAACGTATAAACTGTGCTTTACTGTATGTTCTAAAAGCGCACACTTATAAGAAGGTTTTTCTCTGAAATCAATACTAACTTCCTTAGAACATTGCGACGCAAATATTTTTACCCCAATTTACTTGAAAAGTAATATGTGCTACTCCTTCAGCATCCCATTAACATTACAGCCTTTAAATAAACTCGTTTAACAAAACTAAGATGACTCGGTAAGCATCGAGAATACATTTTCTAAATCCAAATTAAAAGCTACAAAAGATTTTTCCCCGCAAGAAATATGCTCTACTTTTAGATACAAGTGTCAGTTATCAAAGAAATAAAAAACTAATAGTGGCAGAGCGTGTCCTTTCTGAACATTCAATTACTGATAAATTGAATTGTTTCGAGGTAATGGAGTCGCTCCTCACTTATGATAGAATTCTTTCTCATGCGCAAAAATTGAATTAGCTATCCCGTGAGAAAGGCTTTACGGGAGTTATTTGCAGAAACAATAGATATTCTGTGAAGCGAATCTTGGCAGTCACAAAAATGGAATCGAAAATTCATAATTTGTTGGAGAAAAGTCAAAAATGAATTTTTTAAAAAATCTCTTTATTGACAAGAGTAGAAACTGAAAAGATAATCCAAGATTGAGTCGGAGAGTCAATTTATTAAGGGAAATCATCTCTAAGTTTTTGCAGAAGACTTCTTCAAATTTTATTAAAGACTCTATTTTGTTCCAGAAGTTTTGTAGAAATAATTGCAAATCTTATTAAAGATTTCATTTTCATAATGATCTATATATATAAAAGAGAAAGTCGCTTACTGACTCATCACCGAATGTTCCAAACCACTGGGATTCGAAACTTGAAATTTGAAAAGGTGTTTTTTTCTTGGGTAGTAGGTGATCACTAAGAAATAATTTTTCGAAATTTTAATTAATTTAAAATTACATTAAATTTTAACGTTTTTTCGCAATAACTTCGGAGCATATTATAGTACAAAAACCATCTTTACATCATTTTAAAATTTTAAAAAAAATAAGCTTTTCAATTATACCAATTTCATTTCCATGTGACTTTCTGCTTAATTTTAATTAATTTTTAAAAGTGCTTTCAAACACGATTCCTTTTTCTCAGTTGCCCTTTAAAACACAACCCGTTTTTATTGTTTCGCTTGCATCTTTTTTGGAGTATGCGCGGAAGGGCCCTTCACCGATTTAGAAAAAAGAAAGAAAACATTATTAACTGAGAACTGATGATGGAGAGTTTCGTTTTCAAAGTTATTCCTGTCGATACTTTGAGACGTAATTTGATGCATATTTTGAAAATTATTTCTAAATAGGTAAGCTATCTTTGTATATACTTGTATTATCAAGAAAATATATGAAAAGATGTGAAAGTACTTTTATCCTGAGAAACAAGGTACCAATAATGTGTTATTACGCGGATGGAGTCGCGGTTATCAGCTATTTTAATATAAGATGTGGCTCGCACATGTGAAATTAAAGAAAACGAACAGAACAAGAAAGAGAAAAAGACTTCTAACACGTTTAATTCGAATAAATAATCATTAATCGAACTTTCTAGAAAGGCGTTTCGAAGGCACAGACTAGTAATAAAACTGATAGTGAGTCAATTACTAATTCAGCACAGCAAATTTATACTATGTTTTCTTTTTGAAACCAGTGAACGAAAATAATTACACTAAATATATTCCCTATGCATAAGATCCTTAATTCTGTAATATCTGGCAATGTAATTAGTTAAAAGTATGATCTTTTAAACCATTTCTTTCACATAATTACTAAGCAAATTACAGCATATTACCTATATTAATTGCCAATAAAAGCATGTATAAGTGTATATATAATTATGTATATATAAGCATGTATAACTATATATATAATTATATGCATATAAGTGTGCTATATAATTATCTATATAGTTGTGAATAAAAAATTCCTTGGCCATAAATTTCTAAAACGCTCATCTAAATTATATCCTACTTTTTTAAAACGTAAATCAACCATCGTACACCAGAGGTTTATTTTTTTAATAACAGAACTAATAGCCATGAATTTCAATAAGGATTTATAAGAAAATTTTTAAATGAGGAAATAAGCTGTTCAGCAAATTTACACATATATATGTTACGGTCTATCTGAATAATCGGTTATTATACATAATAATCAATTTTCCACATTGACCATAACATTATGTTATAGATGAAAACTTTACTTTGCAACTCTCTGGTAGCCTGTATGTGATATATCGTTGTTTCCATGCCAAAACCACGAATATGCCGCAGTAATTTCTAGCAATTTTTGGTTTTGGCGTAGAATCGACTATATGATAGATTTTCACAATTTTTATTCATAGAAAAGCATGATTTAGGTTTTCAAAACGGACCCTTAAAAGCAATGAATTTCACTTTCATAGCCTCTTTCTACAGACTCTAAGCTTGTCATAACAACCACAAACTAAAACCACAGACTAAAAATGTAAAAGAAGGACCCTATCCATAAAGACAAAAAGTTTTTCTGGTAATAGTATGGACTTTTTAAAAACTATTTAAGAGGACTTTATGTTTTTTTCTTCTCTCCTTTTGTTAGTTAATTTTTTATTTTATTATTCATTATTATTTTATCTTTTGTTATTAAGTTCTCTTGTAGCTCCTGCTTCCGCTTCCTGTCCACTTAAACTGATTATAAAGAATCATAATGATTCTAGATTTGAAGGCATGAAATGGTGTCATATATACAACATAAATTCCAAGAAAATTAATTTGATCGGAAAGGATAAACAAAATAAAAATTTAAACAATATTTTGTGTAACAATCATATAATCAAGATAACATAAAAATTCCTATGCATATCATCCCTAATAGCACAAGACGCTGCACAATATTGTTACGATATCTTCACGATATTGTACGGCATTCAGAATACCGGACAACGTCGTAGAGATATCGCACAATATCTTGTGCTAATAGGGATTGGTTACTTATATTCAGTCTGTACTTGGCACTTATTTTCAACGACTCTATTATTAAGTTAACGAATCAAAAACTGCTGGAAATGTAAAAAAGCTGATGATATATCGAGAACATTTTATATTTTTTATTATTTAAACAATCTATTTTCGATAATATATGGTGTAACCAGTTTTAGTGAAACTAATAAAGGACACTAATCACATATTTGTGAAGTCAGACAGAAGTAATAGAAATAACAAGTTAGTTTACATCATATATACAAAAAAATTATACTAAAGCTGATACTAATTGCTCCAAACAACAAAATGCAACAAAATGCTGATACAACTCGTCGTGATACTGTTCATGAACGGATAGTTTTAATCTTTATCACCACGCATACCCTCCCAACTCGGAGCCAAAACGGCTCCCTAATGAAAATTCTAAGCTCCATAACTGAAATGTGAAATGAGAGATACTAATACTTTACTGTGGTTGTCACAATCAGTAGATTTATCAGCGGCTGAGAATGTGGCATGTGGTATTTCTTTTTTCAGTAAACAATATCTCACTTTCATCAATTATTCCACATTCAGTTTTGGCATTACGAGATTTTTTTGACGATGCATCAGCAGAAATGTTCGTTTTTGATTCAACAGACTGGTCTTCACTGTTTGGATGTTCTTCGTTTCAAAACAAGTTTTTAATAAAGTTTATTGCCAAGATGTAATAATGTTTCGGGATAAACATAATAATAAGTTTCTATCTACAAAAACCAAAACAATTACTTCACTTTAATTTTTATAGCTATTACATCGATTTTCAAAAGAAACAAATTAGCGTTAAGACTATGTCTATTGTTTGGAAGGAAAGAAGGCTCCCATTCCAAGCAATCGAATAATGAATTACGCCAACTCGAGTCTTCCGTCAACAGCGCGTTCAATTTTATCATCTGACATTCCTTTTCTCTTCAAAGGAAAATTTTCCTCACTTTCATTTCGCCACAATCTGATTTGAGATCACGACTCGTAGTTTAATATTTATTGTACTGATAGATGGAATAGATGGGGCTGATCAAAAGTTTAAACCAACAGAAAAGGGGTTTGCTGCATTAAACCTGATTTTTCACACCGATTCTTCAAAAAAATTAATTTAAGCATTCTCATTTAAGAGATTTAACTCAAGCGGTGATAAGAGAGCAATTAATACTATAAAAAGAACTCACTGTATATATAGCTCTTGCTCGTAGGCACTTAGAGAAAGAGGCTCGATATCTTAACACGAGCTCCCATTGACGCGAGGTGCTTCTGTGAAGAACGGTGCAAAAACAATGGCGGCTTTTTATGAACTCGTAAAAAAAATTGACAGCTTTATGACTACTGTTTACGACAAGAACACACTTTATGCATTTGTGGCGTGATTCTAGAAGAAAGAAACGCATGCCGTGCCTCCATCCACGAGACATTAATCATGCAAATTCAGGCAAGGCTGACAAAGCAGAGAATTTCGCAAGCGAAAGAAAATTGTATGTATAGAAGTAGCGTATATACAGAGGTAGTAATGCTGTTTCGATGGTTTTCAAGAAACGCACACAAAAAAGTCTGTTACAAATAATCAACAATGGAAAAGAAACTGTTAAATATGAACAGATTAAGCATGCTAGTTATTTTTAAAACGTACTCGCAGTTTTACGTTGATGCATTCATTATTATGTTTTCAAAAGTTATATTTTGTTTTCTCTGCATAATAGGAACATAAAAAACATCATCTGAAAAAACTTTACACATCTATTCATTTCTTTTAGAATATTCTACATACACGTCATACATGAAAAAACTACATCTTCAGAAGAGAGTTTTTGATAAAATTATATTTAAGTGCGGTATGCTTCCTGGCGTTACTACATTTAGTACTTTCCTCGACGCATGAATATCTTTATCTAGCTAGCTAGCATCAAAGATATTCATATCGATGATGTTTGGTACCAAATAAACTTTAATACAAATCGACCAAAGTGAGACAGTCCCCAGTCACAATACTGAAGTCGTACCAATAATTAAAATTTGTCCAGATTACTAAATACCATTATGCAGAATGTAAAAGGGCATTTCTATGCCTTTTTACATTCTGCATAACAGGGCTAATTCACGCGACACCACAGTCACATAAAATACTTAACTTCATATGTCAGATAACAGCTAACTGTACTTAGTCATAAGTTACATTATAAAGTCAAGTCCTTTTTCCTCCGGCAAAATGTCCTATGGTTTAGTTTTAGTTATTTTAATGTCCTGTTTTGAAGCAACACGACGGTTATTTTGGGACGGACCTCGTAATTTTGAACAGCGGTAAGATGACGAAAAATGCCCTATGGACTGAAAAATAAATTGATGCAGCGCATATGACATGTATACTAGAGTGGATCGAATTTTTTTTTTCAGAATTTCAAAACCTACCTATGCGGAAAAAATGTTCTATGATATGGAGATTAAGAGAAAAATAATAAAAAAAATTAAATTCAAAATTTAATATTGCCGCAAGGGGGTTGAATTTTCGAAAAAAATGGAAAAATACTGAATTTCGATTATACGATTTTTAAAAAATATTAATATTAATCAAACCTACTTATGCGGAAAAGATGTTCTAGGGTATGGAGATTAAGAGGAAAATAATAAAAAAAATTAAATTCAAAATTTAATACTGCCGCAAGGGGGTTGAATTTTCGAAAAAAATGGAAAAATACTGAATTTTGATTATACGATTTTAAAAAAAATATTATTATTAATCAAACCTACTTATGCGGAAAAGATGTTCTAGGGTATGGAGATTAAGAGAAAAACAATAAAAAAAAATTTAAATTCTAAATTTAATACTGCCGAAAGGGGGTTGAATTTTCAAAAAAAAAAATGGAAAAATACTTAATTTTGATTATTGATTATACCATTTTAGATTCGAAATAATTGTTTTTTTTTGCAATATAAATAACCAAAACTGATGATTAATGAGTAGTGAGTACTAAGTAGTGAGTAGTATAATGTACATTGCAACATTTTATGACTCAGCTCCCCCTCCCCACACCGTCAAATCAGTCCGGTTAAACAACTAGAGCAGTAGGCAATCCCATCTTTTTTCTGTGTCCTGCTTTATCCTCCCACCCCTCCATAAGTCGGAAGTAGTACTTCATGGAATCTTCCCTATAGTCACATCTGTAGTGACAAAAGTTTTAGCTGCAGTTAGAACACTGGACCGATTTGGTATTTCTGACCGAGCAGTCGCTGCTATCGTGTCAGCTGCTCTTCAAGATATGCGCATTATCTCAGAAAGCAATGTTTTGAACGTAGTTGACAGAAATAAAATTCAGTGTGGGAGAACAAAGCCAAGAACCACTCTATTGTCTCAGGTCATAAAAGATTATGACCATAACCAGTTTGGAATATACTTCGATAGGCGAAAAGACAGGACTCTATCAATGGAAGACAACAGAAGAAAAGTCATAATAGAAGAACGCATAAGCCTGGTAAAAGAACCTGGCTCTGAGTACATCGGCCACGTGTCTGTAAATTTCGGGAGAGCGAAAAGAAAAAAAAAAATTGGAAATAACATATATAGTTTTTTTGTCATGCGTTGACAATGACATAGATGTAACAAAGTTGGTTGCGACGGAACATCTGTCAACACAGGTGTCAAAGGAGGTATTATACGTAACATGGAACTGATCCTGAATCGTCCATTACAATGGTTTGTGTGCCAGTTACACGCCAACGAGCTTCCACTACGTCATCTTTTCGCGCACGTGGATGGAACCACAACTGGGCCCAGAAGCCTGACTGGCGAAATAAGAAAATCGTTCGCTGGATGCGAGTAGCTATCTGTACGTCCTCTCGCTGGTGTGGTGCAGAAGTTTGGAGAGGGGGTCGTCCTCGTCATCTGACCGTGGTTCAAAATTACGAGGTCCGTTCCAAATATAGCCCTCGTGTTACTTCAAACACGGGACGCTAAATTAAATCATGCTAATGTTTTTTTTTTTTGTTTTTTACAGCCGAGATGAAAAAGTCCATTCCGGAAGTCTCAGATCAATTTAGTTATAATCTGTGAGTTGTTAATTGTATTGTTGAAGGGAATTTTTAATCTTTTGTTCGATTAATGTTAATTTTTTAATATTTCCATCTTCCTTTTTACACGTGAATTAATTTGTTCATTTATACTGGATTGCTATTTTTGAAATATTTGTACAAATTTAGTTCATTTATTTTTTCTCATTCTCCGAATAAATTTGTCTTCGACTTTTCCACTACCTTCAGTAAGGTTATTTTCTCTGCAAATCGTCGTATCTGTGAAAGAATTTCAACTATTTCAACTCAACTCGAGTGAAGGTGTGGGCACGATGCGATACGTTTGCTTCAACAAGAGATATGTATTTCTTCCGTTATGGCTATTCCTCGTCTGTAATTGGTTGAATGGTAAATGAGTAGGATGTGATAGAGAGACAAGATCGTCCTGAAAGACGATGTTATCGTAGGGGAAAAGTGTGAGAAATCTCTCGCTGCAGGGTACGAACCCTAGGAAGATTAAATGGAAAACAGAGGAAAGTGACATTTTTCTCTTGATTATCTTGAAAATCAAGATTTGTCGGAAAACTATGCGAGTCTCTTTCATTTTTTATGCTTTCTAACTCTACGCCTGTCCATAATTCTAGAATAGTAACCCACTCAGAAATTCTTTTATGAAGGCTCCGCAAACTTTGACATAATTCGTTACATAACTTAAGGGGATATATAACAAATAAAAAATTTCGGTGCGCGATAAAGTTGTTTAAATAAACATTCCTTCTTTCATCCGTGAAAAAATTTCCTCACCTGAATGCTACAACAGAACGGAATGCGCATGAGATAGAAAGTTTTAAAATTCATAAGCGTATTTCAAAAAGTACGAGGAATATATTTACCACGTGGTGCATGCGATTACCGTGAATCAATTTGAAATGGTGTTTTTTGATTGAAATCACGCCTTTTTAGGATTCTTTGAATGTTGAAAATGCGATAAATCAACTGGAATTTCGATTTTTACTTTTAATATTTTACTAATAAATACAGGACTGGTAGTGGTTATAAAATCACTGAAAATTCAAGCTCATGTTATACTCGTCAAATTCACAAAGATAATTAAACATTGAAATCAATTCTTCTTGCAGAAAGAAAAGCGTAACACAACCTACACTAACATGTTAAATGATATGGGCAGTTACTTTTATCACATTTATGTGGCGTCCGTAATCTGACTCTAGTAATCTAGAAAAACTATTTATTATTTTTTATTTTCATATTCATATACTAAATTTTTGCTCTAAAAAACCTTTTGTTTGTTTATATTACGAAACCGTTTTTTCATAACTTGATAGTGCACGAAAGGAAAGTATTTTGAATCATACTTAAAAATGCTTCACGTACATTAGAATTTTAATTACACGTTTGAAACGTTTCACACATGATGTAGGAATTACTACTAATAGAATTTCTTATTAATATTAATTAATAAATATTAATTTTTATATTGAGAAATCTAATGTTTTATTTACTGCATCGTTTACGAACACCTTCAGGAAAAGCTCAAAAATTTTAAGCCTATTTAAAGAATTATACTTTCAATTACGCCCAAGTTGTAAAAGCGATGTACAGCTAAAAATGCATTAAAAAATACAAAAAATCTTTTAAAATTATTGCGCTATTAGCTTTCATATCTTGCTTTTCAATGAAATTTCATTTAATTATTATCTGGGGATTTAAGAATTATCGCTTTCAGGAAAAAAAAAATTCGTTCTCTTTCTCAGATAAATATGAAAAATATTGTTTTTCATAAGGATAATTATTATAAGTTTATTGTATTTTTAATACCATTAGTTATTTTTATAATGTAAATATTTATTGAAGGAAATCAAAATCTATATTCTGAAGCTTCCAAAATATTCAGTTTTCAGTCAAACACAAGTCTAACTTTTAAATCTTTTCTGGAAAATATCACCTCTCAAACAGCTTTTCTGCTGCTGGAATATACTTCAGCTCTTATCACTCCTCATGAATAAACATTGCACCATGCTTATGAATAACCATGCAAAAAGAAGCCCTTCAAAATCATGTTCCAATTAAAATTAAAACTAAGTCATTATCTAAAAAAAATACTACAGTGTATCCTTAAAATCTCTAGATCAGAGTCACATATGAAAAAATGAAATATTATTCATAAATGATACGCTATATACCCATCATAAATAGTGAAACAGAACTGATATAACAGCCGACATAACTTGGGAGAAAGTGGAGCTACAAAAAGTATAAAATAAAGACAAAATTTTTCAGCGGATGCAATTTAAAAATATTTTTTTTTCAGTTATTCTTCTTTTCTTTTTAACACTGCTTCAATATGTTAAAAAAGATAAGTCCTTCACAAAATATTTTCTTTTGGAAAAAAAAATTGTGATGTAAAAATTCTTTATTGGGATAAAAATGTGATTCACTGATTGTGAAATGTGCTCCATGGATTAATCTATATTCTGAGCAACGAGAAGTGTCAAAGGGTGGTAGATAGTTCGGTCTGTACTCTCTGTAGATTCCAGTTTATCGTAAGTGTTGAAATTATTGCGTATGAATACTCTATAAAATTATATTATGCCAGGGATTGTTTGCAGCAGAAATATATTCCAAGAGATGTAGAGATGTAAAGAATTACATAAAAAATAACATTTTTTCTTCCATCTTTGTGACAGTTAGGCATAAAAGCAATAAATATGAATGAAAGACACTATATTCACAATGATGATACGAAAATGCCAAAAGAAAGTAGACCGTAGGGTCATTGCCTTATTTTATTTTCAGATTAACTAATTAAACTAGTCAACTTATTCGTATAAAAATGCATTTCTTAATATATTTTTTCAATCGCAAACTTTTACTGACCAAAAAATGTTTTCTTTAAAAATCCAAATGGTTTTACTCGCAGAAAAATGAAAAAGAAGCGCCGCTATAGAAAAAGAAAATGTATGTAATATACCCTACAGGAAAATTTTATTGAAACGATTAGCTTAGTTTAGTTATATTAATGTCCGGAGGACTATTTTGGAACGGGTCTCGTAATTTTGAACCGTGGACAGATGACGAGGACAACACCTGGGCTGGCACTTCCCTCTCCAAGCTTCTGCGCCACATCAGAGGTAAGACGCTTGACTCATGACGTCAGATTTAGCACGGCGGATCTTGGGGGAGGTCGGGCCTGGAGCCCTCCGGCCACGAAGCCGAGACCTCAGGCCACTGCGGACCCTTTATTGAAAAGATTCGAATCAAAACCAATTTTCTTAACCACTTAACTGAATAGTTTTCTTTGCTATCTAATAAGATGATCCCTCCTGTTTTGGAAAGGGGCTGTCGTTTTCATTCATCTAAGAAGGCATAGGATACTTAAGATGTTTATGGATCCTACATATTTTTTGTGTCAAATTATAAAGCTAATTAATGATTCAATTTTAGTTCATAAGACTAAAATGTCGATAATTCGATGCACGAGTATTCTGGGGCTGTTAAGTTAAGCGGTTAATAATTTAGTTTCACTCTCGGGTCGAAGAACATACTTTCAAAAATTTAACTCATGTGCGATTGGAACTGAAGTGACCAGATTTTTTTTAAATTCAACACGGAAATAAATACATTGAGAGGGAAATGGGCAAGCTGGGCTAATCCGGAGCGTTGGGTCGCTTCGTCATTGACATTAATATCAGCACAAACCTATTCGCAACAGAATTTAAAATAATAACCAAAGAAATTGCAACGCTGAATATACGATAAAGTGATCATGATCTATGTACAGTAGAGGTTAGGAAGGATAATTTTTCAGATGATATTTCTCTTAAAATTAAACACAGTTAATTTTTTTTCTAATTTTTGAATGTCGATTATTGACTAATGAATATAAATCTGAATAATCCAAAATCAAAACTCGGTGAATTTGGGATATTTTTTTCTATTCAGGACAAAGAGTGCCGTTCTAGTCCTCTAAACACGGTTCAGAATTGCAGTCTGTACCAAATAGCCCTCGTGTCGCTTCAAAACGAGACGTTAATTAACCCCTTCTTGGTTGGCGCCGCATGTCATACGTTCGGTTCTTTTGTGTCCGTACACTATTTAAATCCGTAATTAAGTCAATGTAACAATTTTAAATACAAAAATCACCTGATCATACTTAAATGTCTCAAGTATCATTTACCATCTTATCTTGAAACAATAAAAAAATATCCCAAATAGGTGGTGGCATCTATTTAGGAGATTGAATATAAACGTAAGACAAGGGGTTAAGTAAACTAACCCTGTGTGGTGTTGTCACACTTTTTATTCTCCTGAAAGACCACAATGGATTCCAAAATGATATTGGCGTGGTGCATTTTAAGAGTTTGAATTGTTTTCCTTACATTGTTATGTTTTTGAGAAATTGCTGAAATCTTTTTCAAATATGGTATTTTTAAGTAAATAGCTAGGTTTATATTAAATATAAAATATTATATTATAATGAACAAATGGATATACATAAAGTCAATGTAATTCCTTTCTTTTTCATATAACGTATTATGCATACGGATAATTTTTTTTTCCTACGGCCAAGAGCCCTTTCTATTTACCTATTTATAAATTTTTCATAAATTTAAAATTTTAAGAAAGCATCCTACAGAAATTGAGTACGTCTGGTGTCATTCATATTAGAGAAACGAAACAACTGGGTTCTGATAGTAAATTTCTGCCTGAAAACGAGATGGCGAAAATGAAAACAAAATATTCTGTTGAATCACAGGTATAAACTAAAGGTAGTAACGTCGTCCTTGATTATAATTTAGTATATTTTATTATTAGAATACTAGAGTTTAGCAGATACACTGAGTTGCAGTAACGCAAACTGGAAAGTAATGTTAATAGTAAAAAATAAAATGTGATAAATGCTGCAAGTAGTTTCTCTTTTTTTAAGGTCTTTTCCTCTCTTCTCATCCAGGATCTAGAATTGTCTAAAAGTTTAAAAGAGCTGTAAAGTTTTTTTTAAAGAAAAAAGTTGTTATAAGGCATATATCCAACGATATTCTAAACGAATTTAAGGTGAACTAAAAATGTGTCATTTCTTAAAAATGCTTAAATATCAAAAGAAATTGAATTAAAAATGATTAAAAATGAAAAGTTTAAATTTTTAAGATATAAATTTGTAGTAGAAATGATTAAAACCAATTCAAAAGAAATCTTAAATAACTGCTAAATCCGAAATTCTCGCTAATAAGACATCTTCTGAAATTTAACAAAATTTGTCTAGACTGAACAGAGTTGCCAAAGATTTGTAGTGTGGTAAATGTTAAAAACCTGTCTCACAGGACAGATGAAACGAAAACGTTACAGCATAATCTAAATGCTTGCACGCCATCATCTGCTTCTAAAAATAAAAGATTATTCTAATGTTCGATAGAAAGGTAATAAGTGATATAATTTCAGACCATGGCTTTGCTCATAAATTTTTATTACCAGAAAAGTGCAAAATACAAGGAAAATCATTGACGATGGTATATAATAAATGACTAGTTCTAAAAATTTACTACTTTTAATTGAATCGTAAAAAAGCTATTAGGCCCCGGAACACGGAAGTAGTAAATGCTATGCATGGTTTCTCATCCCGAATAAATTATAGTTTATAATATTTATAAATAATTCTAATCATTAAAATAATTATCATACACGAATTTACATGCATATAAATTTCAAACATTTCTGTCAACATCTTCGAAAAAGAAAACGCCCTCAAATGATATATAAAGATCTGGAAAGCCGTTAACGTTAAAAATTGAGCAGTGCAAAATAGGCAAAATATGTAGCAAGAATGCATTTTGCATTTCATTTTAATCTTGAAATGCAAAAATGAATTCATGACTTTAGAGCGAAAAAAATTTCCAAATATAGTGTAAAAATGAGGATATGAATTCAGAGAATATAGGTTTTGCATAGAAATGACGCACAAAATAAATTCTATCAATATTTGTACATATATAAGTATATTCGAGTAAAGATAAAAAAAATGTGAAGAGTGCCAAATGAAAGACAAAGCAAAAGTAAAGTGAATGTATAAGGGTGAAGAATATATACACATACTCTACTCTTCTTTATTATTTTTCGTTATCTCCATTTATTTCCGATTCATACGATATATATATATATATGAAAGATCAGGTTTTCAATAGTATAGGTTACTATTCAATAGTTAAAATAATCGTATTATACGAGTATCCATGACCAGACTGCGCGCTGTTTGTTATTCGTTTACATGTTGGAGTCAAAAAGGGCAGATAGGAATGCGCACAAAGTTTAAGTACCCAGAGAAGGGAATTTCCCCAGAAAAGACTCGTGGCTCGATATATATATATATATATATAAAAGCCGCTTCACATGTACCAAAGCTATATATAAAAATCACGTGCATTTAAAACAATTCATTTAAAGTTCCCATTTCAAAAAATATTAGGGCTGTACGGAACAGGCTCAGCAGTTCTGAACCCTGGTCAGATAACGAAACAGCACTTGAGTCAACATCCCATTTTTCAAACTTCCGAATTACACGAACATGAGAATAATTAATTTTCGACATTAGA
The DNA here is from genome assembly GCA_013235015.1 of Araneus ventricosus. Classification (NCBI taxonomy): domain Eukaryota; kingdom Metazoa; phylum Arthropoda; class Arachnida; order Araneae; family Araneidae; genus Araneus; species Araneus ventricosus. The sequence continues at coordinate 82,997 of BGPR01002970.1, forward strand.
TTCTGTTTGAGTCTCAAATCCCCTCATAAACCGGAACCTACAGTCACCCGACTCCGAAATCAATTCTCTGCTACCAAGGTAGCACAGATCCACACATTGAGTTATTCGACGGGATTCTGATAAATTCTATGAGTAAATCAGTTATACCAATAACAGATCTGTTTTAAACTGGCGCATATAGGCAGAAACGCCATATGTACCAGTTAGATAGAACGCCGCCCCGTGCTCCTGTAACCATTACAGTTAATATACCAGTTGGATGGACATGGGACAAGTACTGTAAAATGGAAATGAGGGGTGGTACCATCTAGACAAGAAGAATAAAAATATAACTTCTGTGAAATGTTATAGAAATGGCTCAGAATCGCTGCCAAACCTTGAAATGGCAAATTATAGATAGTCAAACTTTTTCAGGTATTCCAGGCTTGTTACAGACTTTATCAAAAACTTTTTCTAAGACATCCTCCACAAAGCTGAGTAGGGTCTCATACCTAAGACTTTTGAAGTACCCCCCTGAAAGATATAATTGGGGGGGGGGACGTAGTACATTGATCATTATTTGCTCTACATTTTAAATGATATTTATTTGTTTTAAATAATTATCTGTCCTTGAATAGTTGAAATTATTTTTTTCTTTTTGTGAACCAATTATTAAGGTCGTAATCGTCTAAACTGTGGCTCGGAGTACAATCTTAATAGAAGTGTCCATAAACAAAAACCAAATACCAAGTGAAGGATTGGGCCGCGTTAACTAACAAATCTGGAGTTTCAAATACCATTTCTTTGTCTCGATTTACTTCATAACTACTGGAATATAGTAGAGAAAATGCTTGAAGTATGTTGGCTTTTGATAATAATTTTGTCAATAAGAAGCTGACAGCCTTTGGCTGAATAGTGATTTGTTGCCTCCTTGCAGAAAAACCGTGAGAACATCGAGTGCCTAGTGCTCAGCAATCAGACTACTTTTACGAGGGAGGTCAGATAATAAAGGAACAGGGCGAAATTACACTGGCACTTATAAGTCAAGAAAATATTTAATACATTTCGCAAAAACTACATACTTTTGTTTATTTCTCAGCATCATCTCCGTAAACGTTGAGGAACTTATCGCGTGACACTCGTTTGAACATCAATTCATGGTACTGCTGTTTGTCAAGTTGCTTGAAGTATTCTAGAACGGTGTTTTGCAAATCCCCTCTAATCCTCAAAGCATTTTCCAGCAAAAAAATTCTTAAAGGTCAGAATAAATGAAAATCCGAAGGGCTAAATCTGGACTATAGGGTGGATGTTGCAGGACCTCCCATTTCCGTTGTTCCAATCACGCTTTGGTTTGCTTTGACGTATGGGGTCTTGCGCCACCGTGCAAAAGATTAACTCCTTCACGTAATCGTCCTGGCCTTTTCTTTTTAATGTCTGTATGAAATTGTGGAGAGTTTTGGTGGGAAAAGGATTTGTGGATCAGGAAGATTTGCTGAAAAAAAAGTACTGGAATACTTCAAGTAACTTGACAAACAGCAGTGCCATGAAATTATGTTCAAACTAGTATCACGCTGGGATAAATGTCTCAAAATTTACGAAGATTATGTCGAGAAATAAACAAAAGTATGTAGTTTTTGTGAAATGTATTAAATATTTTACAGAATTATAATCGCCAGTGTAATTTCGCCCTGTACCTTTATTATCGGACCTCCTTCGTAATTTCGAACAGCGCGTTCTCATTTACGTTCATGGCTTAAGTTTATACTTATAACCTAACCATACTGCATTGATACGATTTAAAGAATGTCCTACACCGTTTAATATCTCCTCAACCTGTGATCCAACTTTTTTTAAAAATAATTTTATCAATAAACTTACATTTCCCCCTTTATATTACATATATTACTGCTTCCAAGGAAAATAAATTACAAATCGTTGAACCTTCAAAAGAATTCAAGGAACAATGCAAATATTAATATTTTTCGAAGACGGATTTACTAGCTTCTTCTACAGTCTCTCAACGGGAATACATAAATAATAGCTGGATGATAAAATATATATGCCAAGAGAAACTTTTTCAAGTGCAAGAAGAAACATAATGTTTCTTCTCCAGGCAGTTTTACTTAAATAAGTGAACCAAGATCTGAAATTGGTAAAATTCGCATTTCTTTTATATATGCGTGTCTTTTCAAAATGCGGATTACGAATTTCTGATATTACTTTCCGAAGTTCTTCTCTTTTACACTGTACAAATATATGAAAGAACAAGATAAAGAAGACGGAACATCTCAACTTGCGCAATATTCAGTGAAAAGGGAATGCATACGACTTGAAAATCCTCTAGTAATAGTCAAGTGTTTCGCTAGTATAATCAAAAAGGGTTGCCTGGGAAACGGGTGCAAATATATTCGAGAATATGCTAGAAATGTTGACTGAAATTTTTTAAATCAGCTCAAGCAGACTGTAAAACAAAGAATAAAGGAAACTGCATCGTAAGTTCAGCGAATAAACCCAGCATACATAAAAATTTTCAGAAAGAAATTCTTCTTTCTCTTGAAAAATCGGACAAAACAGGATTGAAGTGCGCAATACGTTTCTTTCGTTTGTTTCAAAAAAGAAAAATCTAAAACAGAAATATTCTTGGGAATTTCTCTATTCACTGCGACTCGAAAATTTTAACTGCACATACAGTAGCTCACATTTGTTTTTGGACACTTGTGTTTCTGAAATTTACTTATGAAAAAGATCAGCCAAATATTAAAGGATTTACTTCAAAATTTTTTCATATAAACTTTCTTTTGTCTATAACAGGGGTTCCCAACCTTTTTTCCCTCGCGTACCCCTTGATTATTCTTTTTGTTTTTGTGTACCCCAACTATCATATCCAACGCCCCCTCCAACCATCCGTCTATATTTTATCAATAATTTTAAGTTTAGCTTAAAAGTGAAATGACTAGAATTAATAACATTTGCAGAACTTATTCTTGATTTTACATTTTATTCCATTTCTTGCAATAGCGTATGTTCAATGCCGAAGCAAATGAAAACAGTATTATAATTATTTCGTATTAACATATAAGGATAGCTAAAGATTACACTTCGTAATATAATCAACTATCCAAGTGGTATAGGTATTAAATAGCAAGTATTCACTTGGAAAAACAATATCTCAAAATTTTTTAATAATTTATGTTCTCTTGTTTCCGCCATTAACAACTTTGATTTCGCGTACCCCCAAATGGTCCTTCGCGTACCCCGAGGGGTACGCGTACCACAGGTTGGGAACCTCTGATCTATAATAAAACCTCCATATTGTAATGAAAATAAATTCAATACCTTTTTTGAAAAAAATTAATTTACCGAGAAAGTGTTAAAAACAATCTCACATAAGTAATTGGACACTTTGAAAATTCAACAAATGTAAACAAAAATATGCAAATAATCAAACATTTTAATACTTTATTAGGTGTCCTTTAGATGAAATTACACTTTTAATACATTTTATCATGGATTCAACTAGTTTACTTATTTACATTTCTATATTTGAAGTAAACATGGCCGGGCGCTACAAAGTTACAACAAATTCTATTATGAATTTAATCATGGAACATTTTAAAGATGGTAAAAGCATCAGAACTATCGGAAAACTTAGTATGTCATTCAACTGTTTTTGCTATTATAAAACGATGGAAAGTGTGGAACTGTTGAAAATGCATTTTAAATCAGGAGTTCCTCACAAGCTAACTCCCAGGAAATGAAGTTTTATCATGCATAAAATCAGGAAAAATCCAAGACTTAGTGCAGTGAAACTTGCAACAGAATTAGAAAAAAGATTTGCACTAAAAGTAAGTCCTGAAACTGTTAGACGAGTTATCAGATCATATGGGTACAACAGTAGAGTTGCCAGAAGAAAATGTTTTGTTAATGAAGGAACAAGAAAGGTGCGTCTGGATTTTGCAAAATCCATGTTAGATAAAGATATATCGTTTTGGGAAAGCGTCATATTTGTGGATGAATCAAAATTTAACATATTTGGGTCTGATGGGCGAATAGGTGTGTGGAGAAAGCCCAACGAAGAGCCCAATCCGAAAAATCTATTGCCAACTGTCGAACATGGACATGGAGGCATAATGGTTTGCGGATGTTTTGCTACTTCTGGTATGGAAAATTTAGTTTCATTGAAAATAATACGGACCTATATAAGTATCCTGAAAGAAAACTTGAAAATATCTGCCCCAAAACTTGGAATTCAAAACACATTCAAGTTGTATGAAGATAATGATCCCAAACATACAGCCCTAAATGTTCGCTTATGACTGCTGTACAACTGTCCTAAAGTTATCAAGACTCCACCATATTCTTCAGATTTAAATCCAATTGAAAATGTGTGGCATGAACTGGAGAAAAGAACAAGGAAACATGATATTTATTTGAAAAAAACAACTTAAAGCAGTATTAACAGAGGAATGGAACAAAATTGAACATTCTTACACACAAAAAAAAAACTAGCTGAAACCATGCCAAAACGTATTAAAAGTGTAATTTCAGCTAAAGGATACCCAACAAAGTATTAAAATGTTTGATTATTTGCATATTTTTGATTACATTTGTTGAATTTTCAAAGTGCCCAATTACTTATGTGAGATTGTTTCTAACACTTTCTCGGCAAATTATTTTTTTCAAAAAAAATATTGAATTTATTTTTATTACAATATATAGGTTTTATTATAGACAAAAGAAAGTTTATATGAAAAAAATTTGAAGTAAATCCTCCAATATTTATATGATGTTTTTTAAAAGTAAGTTTCAAAAACACAAGTGTCCAAAAACAAATGTGAGCCACTGTATGAACAATACGTGGGAAAGAATGATTCAAATAAAAGAAAGAAACGGAGTTTGTTAGAAAACACCAAGTACCAAACAAAAAGAAATTATACTATTTCATAATTTACAATGTAAAATGTTTAGCAGGAAAATTATACTTATTTTACGTCTTATTAATTTTTGATAAGATATAAGTGATTTTGCTTGGAACTAAAGGAAAAATGTAGAAATTAAATATTAACGATAGTAAATGTTTATATACTGACATGATAATAAATGCATTACTAATATAATAGCCCAGATCTGTCTCTCGGTAAAGCTCTGACGTCACCAGCAATAAAACTAGGCCATAGCATTGCGAGACGTTAAACAGCATTATTTCATTGTTAGAGAACCTAAATTTCAGTAATTTTAAATTTAAAAGATTAATTGTCATTCTAATTTCAAATTTAATAGCTCTAAAATAGTGAAATAAAATTTTCTATCGATTGATATAAAAGTTATCTCGCTATGATCAATAGCTCCCGAGAAATTTTAAATTATATTGATCATATATTTCAAATTAATTTCCCTTTTTTAATGGAAAGTAGTAAATTACGTTAATGGTACATCATGCACGTGATAGAATTTGGACGCCACGATGGATCAGATTATTTATTACAATCAAATAATTTACTGCAATTGCGATGATATAATTTGATAACATTTTTTGGCAACGCTTTGTTTTGATTAGAATTTCGAAAAAGAATTCCTTTGAAATTTTAATTTTTGACTTACGTTTGACAAGCTTAGAATTTCATGGTTATTGAATTATAATAAAATTGTTTACCCTCTGAGCACCCAATTATTTTGAACTTTTCTCTATTAGGTTAGAAAACTTATCTTTTAAAGGGAATGAATCGATCTTTTTTGTATTTAATTATATCTTTGAAATCTTAAGAAGGCATTATCCATGGTTGTTTACGAAACTAAACATATAAATACGAGTTATCTGCTTTTGAACTGAACATGAAAAACGGAAAAAGACGTTTGTGCCGCTCGGAGGGCTTTAAACAACGAAAATTACTTCATATAGAATGTTGTTTATCAAAAGGTGTTTTGAATAAAGAAATATGTAAATAAAAATAATATTTCCTGTCATAAAACATATGTTTATTTTATTTGTTTTCAATCAATGTTAAACATTTCTCTTACATATATATCTATTTAAACACGTCAAATTTGACGGGAAATATCTCGCATGAAGCGGCAATTTGCACCCGTCATACCATGACGGGTGATTTTCTAGTGTGTTTATGAATGTTAATAATATAGAAAGACTTTCCGTGTACTGATTTTAGCGACAAGTAACGTAAATTACGAAATATAGAGCTATTGTTTTTTGATAAAGCAAAATATTTGTCCACAGCAATATTATTTTAGATATTTTAATAACTGATATTAAAATATCCGACATACTCATATTAAAATATATATTTTAACCTTTCACTTCTAATCATTCGATATTTTTAACTTGATTGATATGAAGTAATTCTCAGTCCCCTTCCGTTAACATTTCATTGAAATATTTTGTTTTTACCTTTACTTATCCGTGATGAAACTGATTCTAACAAGTTATCTAACAAATCTTTTCGAATATATTTTTCCTTGTTCAAATCCGTTCCGTTTTTTATTACTCTGAATAGATGAATGAAACTACATCCCGACATTGAAATAAAAAAAAAACATTGCTTCATTTAAAAATAAAAAAGGAAAATAAAGTATAGAAGACAACATGACGTTGAAGGATCTAATAATTAGAAAAACGATATTTATACATAGACATAAATACAGTTGGATGATCATCTTGTTTTCTCTGTGTCCCTTTTTTATAAAGCATACTCGAAAGAGAGAGTAAAATAATACTAGATATATTTATTAGATTATGCACTTTTATGTTTCTGTGTCATTTTCAATCACATGTGATTAATGAATATTTGATCCGGTGGGTTGACTGCCTGACTTTTTCCGCAAACTTCATAAGATACTTCCATTCAGAGCACAACTTTTAATATGCATTAAATATGAAAGGGATGACAGAACGTAATTAGCTATCATTGAATGCGAAAGATTCGAGGTTTATTATTCAAATTCAATTTGTGAGGATGTTTGTCTTGTATTTCAGGAGTTTCATAACTGAAGCTAATTAAATTTCTGAGGCTGCTCTTTGAAGCATGCGAAATGAATGCCTTTCAAGAAAGAGTTTTGACAAAAGCAAATGGATAAGAATCTTAAAATCAGAAATGAAAAAAGATAAAGACAAATGTAGTGTTATTGATTGTTGTAAGGATTATGTGTCTTGCGTGATGAATAACTTGGAAGAGATGAAAATGTGCGTTGCTCTGTAAGATGTCTTGGGGGAGAGGCAGATTTCACGATAGGAAGCAAATGAAAGAATGATTAAGAAAATAAAAATTAGAAAAAATTCTTTTATTAAAAAATGAAAATGAAATTTCTTATATAAAATTACTTACACATATTCACATAATATCAGAAGAATCGAATATAAAGAAAAAATATAGTAGCAGTATCCCAAATTATTCTGAGTGCGATTAAAAATACAATACTAATTTTTGATAGCAAATATTTTTATATTAGCACTTCCAGTTCAACCAACAATGCACTAACATAATTTAAAATGTATTATATAACAGTATTTCCTAATTTTTTTTAAAAAAATTCCAAAATCCATTAACATAGATTTTATAAACACAATTTAAATTATTTGTTAGACTAACATTACGCTTTGAATTTTATGCATATTAGAAGGACCTCCTAACTTTGATGATATGTATCATACCATAGTAGTCATAGCCAATCATATAGTGAGGATGTCTGATTCACGATGATTTAAAGTTCACGAACGACCTCCGAGATATGCTGTAGTCGGAATTTGAATCCGCGACCCTCGATAACGAAATCGCGATTCTGATGAATATATAATTATTAAAATTAAATAGTTTGGGAGGGTTCAATGCTACACTCGTGCTATTTGGGATCAGACCTTGAAATTTTTAACCAAGGTCAACTTAAGCTACATTTGAATCAACACCTCTTCTTCAAACCCTCTCTATCCAGTTCTTTCTTTTACCTGTGTTTTTTGTTTTACGTGTCTGATATATAGGCATTAATTTTAACTGTTTCTGTTTATAAGCCATTTATTTTTATTTTACGCGATTCTCCTACCAATACAAATCACTCTTCAAGAATATCGGATATCAATGAATGTGAACCAATGTTTAAAAAATTACTAAAAGAAGTACGGGCAAAATTTATTTTGGAAATATTGGTACATTTCTATAAGTTACCGTATGAAAATGAACAAAAACAAGATTAAAATTAGCGGTTTAATTTCCCTAACATTTTAATTCACCCTAGAAACCAATTTTTCGTAATTTGGGAGAGAATCCTTTTCTCGGTGGTTATTTTCAAAACCAATCCAAAGTAAATCTGGATTTTACAAGCGAGCTAGTTTTGCCTATACAAATAACTACTGTATTAGTATAAAAGTATATACGATAATGCATCAAATTAGTATTTCCAAACTAGTAAGTAAATCCTTAGATGATTTTTCAACTGCTTTCAAACACATTCGAAAATGCTTTTCAAATACAGCCCTCTCACCTTCATTGGATTTTAACTTCAAATTATTAAATTTCATTTTTATGCTTTTTTTCCTAGGAATCAATTATTATTGACAAATATTGTTCTTCGTCATAAATAGTATATTCCGTTATTTAATTTTAAAATTGAAACGCAAATGTTTTTGTTAATACTATTCTATCATTCCTTGACATTAATCCATGTGTTCCCAAGCTCCGTACTAAGGGATTAAAACCTCACCCAAGGAACCCCGGCAGCCACGTGGGGATATCAGTCATGGGAGATCGCAAGCAGCACAATGCGAGACAGAAAACAAATATAAAAAAACGACTACCAGACATTAGTCTTCATCACTAGCAGTTGTCAAAGCAACGTGGGTTTCTGTCACAACTCCGCGCGGCATAGGTCGCGTCCTTGTTGTTGCATTAAGTTGTAACATGATGACATTAAATAACGCGCATTACATAAGTACTGTCCCCACCCAATTCCCGTGCAGGCTGCTGACGCCCGCTCCATCAGGGTCATCGGAAACACGGGGAGCACCAGAAAATCGAATAAATCACTGGCAATGGTTGGTAATGAGGCACTTTCTCGGCTTTCTCTTTTCGCCACTCAACTAATGATGGAACTCGACCTTTCGGGGGGGGGAAGGGGGCGACTTCTTTTTTCTCTTGTTCTGTTGGTGGAGAGATTTGTCACGCGCGGTGTGTAGGCGAGGTCTCAACGGAATGTTCTGTCCACAGAGTGGATAAATGGATCGATTGTATTGCGGTGTTTGTCAGTGCTGTTTATTTTAAGTGTGGCTTCCGTTCCATGTTCAACATAGAAGACGTTTGTTTTTTGCTGTTTGGGTTTCAGATGAAGACGGAGAGGGGTTGGAGTAGAGCTCCTTTCAACTTCTTTCGCACGGAATCCGTAATAGGCCGGAGAAAAAAATTCCACTACCTCACCTATGCAGGAAAACTTTTTCTCCGACAAGTGTTCATGTAAGTATAAAAATAAAATACTTTAAAGAAGCATACATTATTGATAAACAAAAAGAAAATTATTGTCTCTGAATCATTGTTTAATAACATTGCCAATGCTAAAAGAAGAGCAAGCTCAGTTGCGATTTTGGCAGTGGCGCAACTACACATGGCGAGGGGTGGGTAGGGTGGCATTTAGAACCGCGTAAGAAAAAAAAAATGTATATTTCCTTCACAGTTTTAAACCAAATCTAACGAGGGAGGTGAAAAAAATTATATTCCGGACTCCATTTACTTTTGTTACTAGATACTAGATTTAGGAGAAACTAGAATTCACGACTTCATTTAGTATCCGAATTCATACGCCAGAGCCTGGGTGAAAGGCAAATTTCCACCTGAAACTCGAAAAGTTTCCTTTGGGATTTTGCGTACCCGGTTGGACCAACAATTACATAGCACAATGGGAATGGTTCGAATATTAAATTAATAAAGTAATTTAAATCGGCATTTTTTAATATTTAGAAGAATCACCGGGTCTCGATATATTTGACAGCATATGATTTTCTGGTACTTTACAATTCTAATAATCAAAAATAAGGGAGAAGATAAAGAAGAACGAATACGCTGAAAAACTAATTCAGTAAATAATAATGAATTTTAAACTTATGGGAAACATATTTAAAAAGCGTCGGATTGTTGACAGGAAATTCAGTTAATTCTGAAAGCTATATTAATGTATCGTTTTGAAAGCTCTTAAGAATTATGAGAATTAGGAATTCATACCTCAGATGAGAATGGAACCCAGCATAATAGTACACTCTCCAAATATCTACATTACACAATCTGTATAACATTTTTCTCTCGAAAAAATGAATGGAATTATATTTTTTGGTAAGAAAACTAAAATTAAACTAGCGTGGTACCTTAAGCTGAGAAGCTCAGGAAATGATTTACTCTCATATGAATATTAAGTAAAAGAACACAGCATGTGAAGGATAGCCCAAGTCCACGTAATGAAAATAATTTATTATTATTATTATTATCTTACCATTCCTCCTAACATAACTAACTCTCTTTACAAAAAATTTCCAACATTTGAAAATACTTAAAAAAATGTTTTTGTCTTGGCAGAAAAATACTTGCTGCAGAAGAAAATTAGAAACGTTTCTTGCAGCTCATCATTTTTTACAACGCAGTTTTATCATTTTATAATGAAACAATATTGAAAATAATTTCCTTTCAGTTCTGAAATAGAAAAATTTGTGCTTTCGTTATGCTAAGAGAGAACAAGCTGTTTATTTTTTTACATATTTTTATGAGATTGCTCAGATATTTAGTGATCTTCTCTGTAAAATCTCAAATGTAAGTGTTTTCTCTCTATCATTAATTTAATAAGACTTCTAAAATTGTGTGTTTAAAAACTAAGAAAACTATAACAATTTGCTAAGAAGAATATTCAGTTTTCATCATTAAAATCTCTGTATTATAAATATTTGTCCACTTTATCATCAATCTTTACCTTTGTAGAAAAACCGTGCCTAAACTTTACTTTCTCGCATACGAAGCATACAAAGAATATGTATTGCCAACGACAAGAAATTCGAACTTTTGAGATTTTGACAAATCCTCACATCTTGGACTTCTCCGACTCCGTAAAAAACATTTTCGGAACTATGCATGTCTGCCTATTGGTAGATCGGTTTATAAATCCGATAACTGAAAAATGGAATGATTACGAAGAATGAAAATTTGTATGTGATTTTTAAACCAGAACTGCAGATACATGCCAAAAGTTGAACGAAATTCATCAGTGGGATAATTTCTGTTCGTTCGTCTCCTTACATTTAAATTTGATAGCTCAGAAACATAATGAACTGGAAGAGTTAAATTTCAGATATGGCCTCATCATCTGACTTTTATACCTATATCGAATTTGGACCAAATCTGTCCACTAGTTAATTTTTTGTCAGTTTACCTGTTCGTGTGTATATAAACGCGATAATACAACAAACTTAAAGGAATAATTTTTATATATGATACCTACACCAAAATGGTGGATATGCATCAAATACTGGTCCAAATTAATGAGCTGGCAGAGATACGCACACTGCGTTATTTTCACTACACGGCTAAGGCATATGCAAAACATGCCACATTGAAGAAGTATACAAGAAAGTGGAGGAAGTACACTTCCATTGATTTCATTACAAAATGGTCAATGAATTTTTTTCTTGCGTAGGTTTATCATCATCAGATTTTTTGCAAGGTTTGACTGATGTATAAAACCAAGTATCTACAAAAGCAAGAAAACCCTGGCCCTGGTTTCCTGAAGAGCACCGTCCCTGCACTCATACACATACATATTGAAATGATTGAGGTATTGTCACGACATTTTTCGAAGGAGTAAATGATATTTCGTTCTTTATTATTTTTTCTTTTAATTAAAATTATTATTATTGTAAGGGCTGCCCAATTCGGTACCCTTTTCCGATTATTCACCCGAAGCCAGTGCATCATTCCCTCTTTCGTCTCAACCATGCTTGGGAACGACCGTAAGTAATTCAAAGAGACCTCAGACTCAAACATTCAAAGAAGTTGATCTCCTTATGAGAGAATAAGAAATTGCTTTGATTTAAGGACAAGTTTGTATATTGTTTCGTAAATGCAATTCAAAAATCCGCATTAAAAATAAAATATGAAACTACAGAAAAATGTATACAAAGCACTGCGAAATTGGTCAAATGAAAGCTTTCATTTCTAGTAAAGAATTGAAATGAAAAGAGTTTGAACTTATATTTTCTAAAAAATAACTGGCGACACTTGGGAATCAAATCTGAAAAATAAATAATAGTGAATTCAATATCGAGAAATTATGTTAATATTATCCCGAAACTGCTTGTGAGTGAACAACATTTCAGGAATAACGAGCAGCTTACATTCATCATTTAGAAGTTTTGCGATTGCGATTGTTTTACTGGAGCATTTAATTAAAATCTGGAATTTTAAGAAAATTTATTATGCATAATTTTCACTATAAATTTTAAATTATTTTCTCAAGAAATTAATAAACATCTCTGATTATCTTTCCACAATAAACCAGATAGAAGTTCAAGGAATTCTTCGGCATCCCCTTCGAAACCTACTTATGAGTTATTTCAAACCTTAAAAGCACAAACCGCAAATAAACACTGAATACTAATTTCCATTTAATAAGCAGGATTGGATTTCAGACTCCGTTTCACACTGTTTGCTCTTCCAAGAAATGTCTCTGTCTCCTTTAATATGCCACTGTGTGCCGAGGAATATCCATCCTCTCATTAAAAATTGTTATTCATCGGAGCTCTGCATGGGCCTCCAAGGAGGAAGTGGAGCACCGCCTCCCTTTTCTACAGCCGATCACCATTCGCAATTATCGCTGCTTTCATTCCCAGTTCCGGGTTCTTAAAGTTGGAAACGGACTGCTCAAGTTAATTAGGAATTCGCGATTCTCACTGATTGCTGCGCGGAAGGAAGAGATATTGGGGTCTTTGATGCCCATTAATTAAGCTTCTCTGCCTTCCATTTTTTAAAACAGTCCTGTCGAGTGGGACACCGCACTACTTTTCAGTGGAGAGGAAAACCATTTTTCACAGCTGCTGGAGGCCTGGCTAGTTAAATAAATCAATTTTCGAAACATCCATCGGCTAATTGATGAAGATTCTGTTTCTCGGTTTGACAAACTGTAAAAATTTATGATGTTGGTGATGGAATTCTCGAAAGTTCATTCTAGCTTGGAGGAATTTTTTTTTTCAAAACTGCCTAAAGCACTGTTTTGTATTTGCGCCTCGATACCTTGAGTATAATTTTTCGATATATTATTGCAGAAATGCAACAAAATAGGCGTGGTGTGAAAAGCGCTTGCATAATCATTGGTCAAAAGCAAAAATATTTCAATAAAAAAAATTGAAAAGAATAATCACTTGATTGAAAGAAAATAGATTGATTGAAGACAATTGATTGAAAGACAGAAACAAAAAGTTTGGCTAAAACAAGAATTTTCATTTCATAATATTTGATTTATTGAAGTGCTTCCGTAGATTATTATTTCTATTAAGGTAGAGACTTCATAAACATATTAAGAAAATAAGTCATTACAGCTTAAAAGCAAAAGTTTTTAGAAATAGTTTTAAGCTTACAGTTACACATAAGATTTATTTCTGAGCAATGACGCTGCCTAGCCCAAAATTTTTCTTATCTTCTGTTCGGATTCCAGACATTTCTAAATTTCTTTTTAACTCTAAACTAACTATTAATAATTATACATGACTTCTAATTGAAGTCAACTAATTCTCGATAAGAATATATTGGCTTTGAGTTGATCACGTTTTTTAGTGTAGAACAGTAGATAATGCCATTAAGATGAAGATCTAAAGACAAGAATTTTGTAGACAAAAGTAAAAATTTGAAGAAAATAAGCAGAGTTAGCTTTAAGATTTTTTATAAATTAAATATTTTACTATGGTACATTTACCTTTTATATAATTTGTAATTCTATCCTGTGGTCAAAAGAGAAACGCCAGTAGACAAGATCAGGTGATAAATAAGATTTTAGGGTGAGGACCACACCTGGTGACACTCCACTGAGTATTAGCATAACAACAACATAATAAATAATAAAATGTGATATATTTATCTAAGAATCTGAAGATCTCAGATCTTAAGAGAGGATCTTCATTATTTATTATCATTATTCGATTTCTTTTTAGTATTTAATATGGGTTTTAAAAAAATTGATATATTCTTTGCTTTTCATTTTTATTATTGAAAGGCACTTTCAATATATTGAGTAAAAATATTTGGATTGATGTTAATCAATGGATATTAATCAAGATGCATATTAATAGTCTATGGTTATTAATTGTAAGTCAATTAATTTCTAATGGAATATTAATCAATACCATCTACAAAAAATGATAAAAATCACAAAATTGAGGAAAAAATTCGGCTGCTTTCCACAAATTATATCTTTTAATCCTAAATTAAAATTTTATGCGCAGTAATATGCAGAAATATCATGTGCAGTAATATGCAGAAATATCATGTGCAGTAATATAAAGAAATATCATGTGCAGTAATATGAAGAAAAATCATGTGCAGTAATATGCAGAAATATCATGTGCAGTAATATGCAGAAATATCATGTGCATCATCATATTCAGAAATTTTGTTTAAAACTAACTTTAGAGCTAATTCATTAATGGTTTCCTGCTATTTTCCAATTGACGAAAAATTTTAAAAAAACACGAATAGTATGAGCTAATTCACTGTGACAAGAGCCGAAACACTGCAAATAGCAAATCAGACGAACCGAATAGCATATTGATCAATATTTTATGAAATTCAAATTTCGTTCGAAGCAATTATATCGTTTTTGGTTTTATTACTTTCTCTTATCCGCTTTCTGAATACCCAATAACAGGTTTTGATGGCAGTGAATATTTATCTATTCAAATTATTGTAATTATCGTTAAAAACACATCTATCAGTGAAATTTTGATGTTAAAAATAAGCTATTTTGCATATATGATTATAGAAAGACTCTAAGAAAAGGGAAATTTTCAACCGTTATGTTATATTTATAGAAATAGCTCTCGATCATAGCAACTAAACCAGTTTATTTTTAGAATAAACCGCAGCCTGATCAAACTTTGTCTGTCAATATATGTAAAGAATATGTCAACTGAGGTTTGACACCTATTTTGGATAATTGTATTCTTTCCATTAAAAATAATGATAAAAAATGCCTTGACAAAATCTATTTAAATTCAACGCGATTGTAGTTTTGATCGTTCATTTAAGAACTTCAATTTATACTTTATCATTTTATGGTGATTATGTGTATTATTTTAAAATATTGCTTAATGGTTTCAGTCAATTATTTATTTAAGTCATTTATGGGTTAAAAAGAGAAAGGCATTTAATTAGTCAAGTTTATGGCCCGCCTATTTATCACCATCTGAGCAATTATATGAGCTAGTACATTCATTTTTTTTTGTTATTTCATATGCTGTATTTTTCATAGAGATATAATGTGGCAGATTCATAGATAACATTATAAAAAAAATATATTGAAGAGGATGGGGGAATATTTTTGATGTGCGAGTTGTTTCTTCTATAGTAAAGAAAATGTTAATTCTTTAGTTTCATATGATACAATTTACTTTAGTATGAAAAAAATTATGCAAATTTAAATTTGAAAAAAAAAAAATCAACGACTGAATAATAACCTTAACAGAGTTGCCTTCGTCCTGCCTTAGTACTCGGATGAAAGTCGCTGAAAGAGATCGAAGAAGAAAGTCGCTGAAAGAGAGAAGCGAGAACCCGCTTACTTATAATAAATATAACTGACTGAAAAATAAATTTTTTATAGCTTAGGGACGAGTTCTAATCATATCAAATTGATGTAGAGATAAACCAATGAATGAAAGTAGATTAAACGCAACTAAACAACACAATTAATTTTAGAGAACAGATGCAAAACAGTCTTAAAGTGCACGGTTTAAAATCAATCAACGCATTTTTGCAGCGCGAATTTGGGGAAAATTTAGAAATATTACAAAGAACCAATTCTCTAAAGATTATAAATACCAAATGGTTAATTTCAAGAAAATATTATTGTCCATATATTTAATTTAATTTTGACAGATTACTGGGAGCGTTTTGACTTGTAAGAAACACATGCAGAGTATTCTTTCCTAAATACTCTCATTGTACAATTTAAGTTCATAGATGACAGACCACCATTGTATGCAATTTAACTCACGTTGTTCTGTGATTAAGTTCAAATTGAAATTTTTGTTGCCATTATTTCAACCTGCATATTTATATCTGTTCCAGTTGGTGAAGAAGACTTCGTTCTCATAGTCTAGGACTGCGAACCAAGCGTCAGAATCTTGCTTTCGGGATTTGAAGATCACGGATTCAAGACCTGGTTCGATTGAAATTCCATCGCGTGCGAGAGACATGGTACTTGCTGAATCTGGTGTGATGTGGAAAAATTTCAGAGAAGGCTGATTTAGTTTAGTTTAATTAGTTAAATAAATGCCTCTATTTGACACTACACGAGGGCTATGTTAAACGGATCCTACAGTCTCGGAGCCGATATTTTAACACCAGATTCTTGAGCAGGTCCTATGAACAAGTATCATTTACATCATTTTCGCTTGGATGAAAATTACGAAATCCATCTCCAAAGATCATCATATAGATTTATGGCGGGCCTTTAATCCATCCGGTAAATCAATGTCAAAAGCCCGCGGGATAGACTACAAACTGTGCATTTCAATTTCCGGAAGTAGAATTCGCGCTTCATCAGTTGAACGCTTATAATTAATGATTTGTTGCAAAAGCAAAGTGATGCAGAAAACTTCAAATCATAGTTTCCATGTTTACTTAAGAATAAAAATAAATCCCAGTTTTCGCTTTTGAATATTTTAATATTTGAAAAAAGATTATTAAATTGCATCCGTTAATAACATGAAACTAAAATATTTGAAGAGAAATATACAGAAAAATCTTATAGTTGCCCAACATTCAAAGATTAATAAATGTTTCCTCACATGTTTTGATGAGTAATTGTAGCTTTAACCTTCAACATGTCCTGAAGCTGAAGCCGTTCTTTACGTAACCACATTAACATACTATATTGCACAAAACTGCATGTATAATGAGAGAATATTCTCATGAAAATAACATGAATATACCAAATATTTGTGAAATATAAGTTATAATTAATCTGGAAATACGGCAATAGATTGCTAATTATCACTTAGATTAATTTCAATTTATAATTGAGAGAGAACATAAATTTGGTGACAAGTCGCCTATAGCTAATTTTTTTTCAAGGTGACAGTGTTTTAAGGATTCAAATATTCAACAAATTATCTCACAAGAAATCTTCAAGAACATGAGATAAATCATTACAAGTTATAAATATCTATGCAAATGAAAAGGTGGATCCAAAGGATTTATAGCAGGTAAGTTTTTGTAAAGATATGTAATTATTAAGTAATAAATAAATAAGATTTAATTGTTTGCTTTATTCTGATTACATTTCTAATGTCACACCTTTTTCTTGTCATCTTAACACATCAAAGCATACAATTTCCGGCAACCGATAAAACCAACAGAGCACCCAATGACCTGCTACTGGTGAAAAAGGAATGCGTACCCCAAAACTTAGCATTTTAATTTCTTGAATTCGGAGGATTTACTGCCAACTGAAAAGATGATTTTGCACTACTTGTCGAAAAGGTACAACAGAGATAATGTCTTTAAATTAACTATGTGTATATTTAACTCGTCTAAAAAACAGGAAGACAATCCCACAATTATAATTTTTTTGGATAATGTTAGAGAAAAAAACAGGAACTGTTTTATTGAATCGCTGGTTGCGTAGACCGCATGTGTCAAGTAAAGTCACATTATAGGTATACAAAATCTATCAGGTTAAAAATGATTTAATTATTGATTTAAAAAAGTAATCAATTTCTTAAGCTCCTTGCATTTTGATATTATTGACTCATGTGGTTTCTGCAATCACGATTCAAATAAAATGATTTCCAATCAAATATACTTGAGAGTGATTGCTGATATCTAACTGTGGCTCTTAACATTCTACAGACAGGTTCAGGAGAGTTTTTAAGCCCAATATTTCTTTAGACTAAACAGGAAAAAAAAGCAAACAATTTTAATCTTAAAGGTTTTGGCTTTCATTTTTGGACACATTTTCAAGTTCGTTTTTATAAGCATAACTATTAGTTCAGAAGCAAAGCTATTAGTTTACAGAAACGGCAAAATCAATAATTCATGGTTACAAATGATAAACTAAAGGGAATTTCTCTTAAAATTTTACCTTTTAGGGAGATAATTAGAAATCTTATTACTCCACATATCTGCTCTATTCTCCTTAAAATACTAAACTTTTTATTATTTAGATCAGATTTATTAAATCTAATTTAATAATTTTCTAATATATAGTAGACTCCCTCTTAATCGGACGTCGTTTAACCGGATCTCCGGTTTAACCAGCCGAATTTTTTTGTCTTTAAAATGTAAAAAATAGCTAAAAATAAAAAAAACACGTGTTTAGTTATTTAGTATTGGTATCGCACGTATTTCAGACGCGGGGTTGTCCCGGAATGTCAATATGACAGTTGGGAGGGGATGGAATACGGCTCAGTAACTGACAGGCACTTTTTGACCTTGACAATAGAAGGGCACGGGTGTCCCCTACCAAACGATTGTGGTGAATGGTCAGACGTTCCTAATACAGTTGCAAGAGGTGGAAAGAAAGGTGATTTTGGATGAAGGATGAAATCATTTAAATCACTGTTTGTTCTCGGTTGTACCAGACGTCTTAAGAGTTGAAAATTTGTTCGAAATGGCGAATTGTGGGAAAAGAAAACGTGTAGTGGTGTCCACGGAGTTGCAATTAGATGCCTTAAAAAGGATTGATAAGGGCGGAAGTTTGAAAACTATTGCTTTATCTTTTGGTATAGGCGAAAGCACTGTAAGTGACCGGAAGAAAAATAGGAAAGAAGTTGAGTCATTTTGTAGTAAATCAGAAATGAAAGGGGCGCTCGAATCCCGGTCCACTCTAAAGAAACCGAAGCTGGAGAAATTGGATGACGAGCTGCTTCTAGGGTTTAACCAAGAACGAGCCAATGGAAAGCCAATTAATGGACCAATTATTAAGATAAGGCTGTTCTTCTTCATAAGAAAATGGGAGGAAACGAACATTTTCAAGCAAGTGAAAGCTGGCTGAACAGATGGAAAAAAGGCATGGAATCCACGTGTTAAGTATTTCTGGGGGAAAACTGTCTTCGAATCCTGAGGAAGCAACCAACTTTTTCAAAAAATTTGAAGATCTGGTAAAGGAGAAAGCATTATCCATACAGCAAATATACAACGTAGATGAAACTGACTTATATTATAGAATACTTCCAACAAAAACTCTAGCCTCTAGAAAAGAAGTCGCGGCACCAGGATATAAAAGAAATAAAGACAGAGTGACTGTGTCTTTATGTGGCAACGCTTCTGGTACGCATAAACTGCCGGTAATACTAATCGGAAAATCCGTCAAGCCAAGAGTTTTTAAAAACATCACCGTTAAGTCCCTCCCAGTTCATTATACACCCTCGAAGACTGTTTGGATGAACCAAGACTTATTGATAGAATGGTTTCATTCCGAATTTGTTCCATCTGCAAAAAAACATCTAAAATCCCAGAAGTTACCAATAAAAGCGTTGCTTTTATTGGATATCGCGCCATTTCCTCCAAGTGAAGATGAATTAAAAGATGATAACATTCAGTCCGTGTTCTTTCCACCAAACGTGAAGGCTTTGATACAGCCCATGGACCAGGGCGTGATAGAGAGCGTCAATAGAAAGTACAGAAGAAAGCTTCTGACAGATTTGAGCGAAGAAGATGGAAAAAACATCAGTGTCATCGATTTATTGAAACAAATCAACGTTAAAGAAGTTGTGTATATGATAGATGAATCATGGTCGGTCGAAGCTACCGGAATCCACGCTAGTGAAGTCGTGGCAAAAT
Organism: Araneus ventricosus; assembly: GCA_013235015.1. Classification (NCBI taxonomy): domain Eukaryota; kingdom Metazoa; phylum Arthropoda; class Arachnida; order Araneae; family Araneidae; genus Araneus; species Araneus ventricosus. Next base: position 103,000 of record BGPR01002970.1, read on the forward strand.
ATTTGGTCACCAAATCAAATCAGTGAAGAAGAGACGGTCATTTGCACAGAGATATCTACAGACAACTTTTTATTAGCATTTAAAGATCTCGATGGATGCCAAGGCGTCGATGCAGAAGACGTGGACCAATGGCTGGCCGTTGACAAGGATCTCCAGCAAGAGATTTTTGTCGGATGAAGACATCGTCATCATAGATTGTGTTCAAGACGATGATGATGGCGACGACATCGTTGAAAATACCACATCCCTCATATCTCATACGGATGGAATGAAAGGTTTAGAAGCGACATTATGCTATGTGGAGCAGTAGTCATCAGCTTCTCCCATTGATGTGATGCTGATAAAAAAAAAGATGGCGAAACTATGCGGCAAGTTGCCGAACGTCTAGAGTTCAACAAAAAAAGTCTACTCAGTTTTTTAATGGTATGTAACTTACAATACTTTAATACATTGAATAAAATGACGCAGTATTTTAATTGTGTATTTATTTATAAGACAAATACATCCGAACCTTAATTTATTTCACTTCTGCGGATTAACCGGATTTTCGCTTAACCGGCTTCCCCTCGGTCCCATTTAAACCGGTTAAGAGGGAGACTACTGTACAATAGTATTGATATTTGTTACAAATGTGGTGAAAAAGAATAACTTCCATTAATTTGATAAATAATTTTTATAAAAATACACATTTTAAAGACGTTACAGGTAACATTGCTATTCACAAAATTCAACTTTTTACGTATTTCAGACTGGCTATAGCATATTTACTTCCGCCGATAAGTATTTCTTAATAAAAGAATAATATCCAAGTAGAAAGAAAATTAATTTTGATTTCTCAATTCCGTAAGTGAAGTTCTGAAGTAGGGAGAAAAGTCAACTGAAATCAAGAAAAAGCCTTAACTTAATTTTACATTTAATGGTTTATATATCTTAAAAATTTCAATAAAATATCTGATTTCAAGTAGTTCAATAAAATATCTATTTTTCAATTTGTATGACAAACAATGTCTGGTAGTAGAAATTTGAACTATCATTTCTTCTCCAGATTTCTTTTTCCAATGGTCCATATAACGTATGTACTAAGTTTTAGCGAAATATGTCCACCAGAACGGGCTCTACACAGATCTGAGTTGGTTGACTTTAATTTTAATCAATCTGTACTAAAATCTGGTTTGAAATATTAGATTTATTTAAAGCAAAATTTAATAAATAATTTCTTGAAATGGAATTTCTGTTCATTTAACATTATTTATTTTTAAATTTTGATGTCGTGGCAAACTTTTGCTGTCGAAAATGAGGCGGGAAAATTATTTTTGCACGTGAAAACAGATTGGAAAATGTTTAAGAAATCCAGGTGTTGAATCGCATCGACATAGTGTGTATTATTTTAAATACCATTGATCTTTTGTGTTTTACTTCCATTCACTTCTTTAGATATATACACTTTCTCTTTTTAAATTCATCATTTTGTTCAATATTGAGAGTAAATCAACAAATGAATCTTTTAAAAATAAAATATTCCACTTTATAAATAGAAATTCGTTTAAACTTCATGCTTATTAAGCCTCATTAGCATACTTTTTTAATTATTATGTCTCAATAAAATTTTTATAGAAAGCTTTCAACAACAGAACAAAGACTCAAATCTTTATGCAAGATTACAAGCAAATGGACAGTTATGGACAATTCAATCAATTTGAACTAATCAAAAGATATATGGTTTAACAGTACACCGTTGAAGGGAATTTTTGAGTAATTTGAAATGGCGCCGTTCATAAAAATCACCCGTTGAGCTTCAACAATGGCCCTAAAACCAAAGGCCACACCTCATGTCGAGAAATACTAATCATGGCGGTTGAATTATTAGCATCGATTTTTCTCTGTCATTTATCAACATTACTTTTCATTCTTTTGATTTATTTTTCCGTATCTGAAATAATTTCAAGCACTAAGAAACAAAAAGAAGTCCCAGGAAGAATGACCCTGGTATTCTAGATAGTAGGCATTATCATCAGATCGTTTTACTTCTTTTCAAATTCCACGTTGGACCAATTTGCCTTTCCTCATGTGAGAGCCAAATGGCTCTATTAGTGCTCCTTATCATTCAATTACTGCCTATTGATAAATTCACACTTCAACCGGGTCTTAAAGCTATCGAATTTTTTTAAATTTCTTAACTCTTTTGAAACAGACTTAAAATGATAGCAATTACAACACGGCGAATTTATCTTCAGAAAGTCAAAGGAATGCTTTATAGGTCTAAAGCATAATAATTCATCAAAAAATGTATCTGTAAATGTAGGAAGTGTAAAGTAATAGCTGCACTGGGATCATCGTTTTTTCCTACAGAAAATGATAGACAAGGATAGAATTATAAAAAGACATGTCATATGAGGTGATGAGAACCAGAGTTGGGCTAACCCACGATTTCTGTTAGACTGAGCTTGGAAAACATGTTTTCTTTCGAAACCAGAGAGAATCAAAAGTGTTTTAGCTGTTCTATGGTGGATAGAAGCGTTCGACAAATGGCTCACTTTTAACATTTATAAAATTTTACACATAGATCAGTTTAGAAAAAAATTCTAGGTTGGCCCACTTTGGTTCTTAACGACTCTATTATCAGATGCATCCTCAAATACAGTTCGATGTGAATGAAAAATTGAAACTTTCCTCATTTGTTCAGCGCACCAAATGTTGACATTCTGAGGTTGTCAAAAATTTATTTTAAGAATATTTGCTTTCCAGGGTTAGGAAAGTCATACATTATTTTATATAACAGTTGAAGAATTTGGAAAGTTTATAAAATATACCAACATTAGGAGATAGATGTTTATGAAGCACATAAAAAATTTGAAAATACATAACGAATGATTTTGGTCGACATTTAAGTTATCACTTCCATCATAGATTCCTGAAATGAGGGTTCTTCGATAAGTTCGTGTAGAAAGGGAAAAAGCAATTTTTTCAGAATAAACAATATTTATCTTTCAACAAAATCTCTTGTGAGGTTCATACACTTAGTCTAACGATGTTACAGTTTTTTATAATCTGTCCATGTAGTACGATTTGTCTAACCCTTCAAAGTAGGCAGTTGATTCAGCAAGCAACACATAATTCGATGAAAAATGTTTTCCTGACAATCATTTTCCCATGTCTGGGAACTGGTAGTAATCCGAAGGTTCCAAATCCGGAGAATAGGAAAAAAGCTGAAAAATTTGCTAGCGTAATTCATGTAGCTCTTAGTTCACAACTGCAGAAATGTGAGCTGATGCATTATCGTGGTGAAAAATAATTCTCTTTCGCAAGGTAAAGTCATTTTCCCTTTATTTCATTTTTTAAATGATACAGAAAAGAACAAATATTTTCTAATAATTGTTTTGTCCTTTTCCGAAAAGTCTAAAAAGATTATACCATGAGCATTCCAGAAAACTGTTGCCATAATCTCTCTAGCTTAAAGAACAGTTTTCGCTTTTTGGTGGCAGAATCCCCCCGCAACCTGTTTTTGTTATTGTTCCTTTGTCTCTGATGGATTCGCTTTTTATCCACAGTCACAAAAAGATACATGGATTAGTATGAATTCCGTTGAAACTGCAAACTTTCCTGACAATACTTCCTGGATCCAGTGTGAAAATCGCGGCACCCATCTTGTGAAGAGTGTTCTTATTTGATATCTTGAGTAGTAACCTCAAAAGGACATCTTGGGCACTCAGCGTCACATGTACTCATATGGTGGCTTCAAATGTTTCCAAACCACTGATGAGCTAGCTATTCTTATCGAAGGTGGAGAGTCACAATGTCTGCCAAGCATAGCTTTGGTTTCCTGAGCCGTTTTCCCTTTTAGAAATTGATGTTTCACAAGTACCAAAATTCTTTCTCATCCAACTTTCAGAAATCATAGTACTTAATCGATACAAATAAGCATTAAACACGGACTAACTAATGTATCTCTTTGAAACTTTGTGCGATACCCTTCACGGGTTATCAGTAATTAAAAGCAATCTCGATATGGTCAGAATCCACCATCTCTTGAACTCTGCACGGACTTATCGAACGGCCCTCGTGTAATTGTAGTATATCAAAGCGTATTAGTTCCAAAATTTACGTCAACACAGGACACAATATGAATTTTTAAAACCAATTCATTGCTTTAAGGAGAAGCACTTCGGAAATCTCTTTGCATTTGTAAAAACAACATAAGGAAAGTTAAGAGCACATTCTAAAGCAACAGGTTTACATAAATAAAGTACGAAATAGCCAATAAAAAGACAAGAAGTCGTATGCAACTCTTGTATAAAAATAATAAAGTATTCAAAAACACTCTTCCATTTTTTTTCCTTTAAAATTCTGAGGACTCATCCAAACTTTAAAGAAAATATATCATACTTAATAATGTTAAAATCAGATCTACTCCTGAAAAATTCAAGGAAAGCATTATACATTTAATTAGCACGTGTCTTAAAATTTCATTCACAAAAGATAAAATACTCAAGACATTTTTTGAATACAGATTGGTAAAATTTAAGCACTAATCTTATCTAGCTCGTAACACTGGCACAAGTGTAATCTTGTTTAAAACTAACAAAGAATATAGAGAGACGGAAACCATTGTTAATTTTACATTTCCAGCTTAATAACTACAGGTGAAAAGTTAGCCAGAATATAAAATTTTGGACACAGAAGATATTAAAAAGCGAATGTCGCCATCGAGAAGACAGTTATCTTAATTTGTCTGGCGGCAGGCTGACGTAATCGTGGATAGAATTTAATATTCAACAAATTGGTCATAATGTTTCGAAATATTCTAATGGAGCAACTTTGCGTTGAGATAGTTGTAGATAGTAGGGATAATTGAATTTTTTCATTCATTCATTCATGCATTGAATGAGTTTCATAAATTTGTTTCAGCAAATTTTGCTTCATGGAATGCCGTAAAACAGTTGTTCCCAACCTATGGGCCGAGGCACACTTGTGGGCCTTGGATAGTGTATTGAAGGGCCGCTGAACGCTAATCAAGAGTCGAAGCCAGGGGAGCTTCAAGGGTCGTCACTCGTTTTTTGTTTAATAAACAATATTTTTTTAATCCTTTTACACTAAGCTTTGATAATTATTGACAAATTCGTGCATATAATATATAAAGTGTGCTTGTATTTTTTTAACTCTTATATTTAGTTAGTGGGCCTCAAATTATTTTTTACACAACAGGTAGTCCACACAGCCAAAAGCTAGGGAACCGCTGCCTTAAAAAAAGAAAAATCACAATTTATGATGACGTAAGTTTATTAGCATGAAAGCCACAACAAGAATAATGGCGGCTCGTTCTTTCAAAAATACACGACGTCGATAATAGCAGTTGCAATTATTTGGATTTTTTTCATAGAATTTGCCTGTATTCCCATTCGAAGAGTTTAATGCAATGATGCATTCACCAGACAAATAATTTGCCTATAATAACATTCTACGGCCGTGATTTCAGTGTAAAAAATCGAATATCATTTCACAGACCCTGAATTCAGATGGAAAGTTAAAGTAATCGACTTTTGAGGACCGAAAGTTGTAAAGATTCTGAAAGCCGCAAAAATAAAGCAGTTCTAAATTGTGAGGTAGTTTGTTTAGAGCACAGGAAAATGCCATCCGTAGAAAGGGAGGGAGAGACTACATTTCAGTCACCTACATTTCACTGACCTAAAAAGGGGCAGCCGTGGACTAGTGGTAAGGTTTCGGAACCGGAGGGTTCCAGTTTTGAAACCCGATTCCAATGAGGATCTGCCGTGTATGTGGTCCTGTTGAACGCTAAATCATACGTAGGGGGCCAAACGTCCTCCCGCTAGTGTGGTGCGGAAGTTTGGAGAGAGGGGTGCCAGTTCAGGTGTCTTCCTTGTCATCTGGCCGCGTTTCAAAATTACAAGGTGCGTTTCAAAATATCCCTCGTGTTGTTTCGAAACGGAATGTTCATATAACTTACTTAACTAATCACTGAGCTGAAAATAAAGAGACCGTTCACTGCATGTATCACACAATGGAATTCAGAAAGGAGATTTACTCTTTATGAAGGTTTTAAAGGAGGTTTTAATCTTTTTCTTTGTCCTAAATCGTTTTTCTAATTTTCATTTCTAGTAAACAGATGTACTTCAAAATTTGTAGAAGAGGCAGCGCTTTAGGTTTAGTATTATACAGTTTTCATTTATTCCTTTCGTAATGTCAAATATTCAAACTAAACAAATAATTCTCCTTACGAGAAAATAAATATTCATTATTTAATAATCATTGACTTAACCGTTTTAATGAGGCAATAAAATTAATGAAGCTGATTTTTGAAAGGAATTGCAGGTAAATCACCTGATTTAAACAAGAGAAAAAAATCATCAATAAATTTCATTCAAAAAGAGTATTATTAAGGATTGCAAATAGAGTACTGTCTGTCCTCCACGAGAACTGTCGCCGCCAAATTGTCTAGTTTACGCCGCCGCTATAGCAACTGGTCATACTAGGGAAAATCTATTTCGAATAGGAGGAATCCAACGGAAGTCGGAGTTTTTTTTCTTTGCACCGGTTTGCGGCAGAACACATTTGAATGAACTTCTACCTAGTAGAAATGGATTCTTATTACACTATTTTTGTCGAATAACGAAAAAAAAATAATAAAAATAGCATAGATTTCTATAGTGACCGCCGCAAACTAGACAATTTGGCACCAACAGTTCTCGTAGCGGACAGACACATAATTAGAATTAGACGAAGAATCGCCAACCTTGATCTAGAACATTATATCACCACGAAAAATGTTGGGAATCCATGCAAATATTTCTATAAACCCACCAAACTGCAGATGTTGCGAAATAAGAGGAAGAATTCTCAGAATAGAGATGCTACATTTTTCAAAAAACAAAAGACAATAAATTTTTACCCTGTTCTTTTTCGAATAACGAAGAGAGTTGGCAGAAAAAATGAAACCCCCAAAAAATGGAGAAAAATAAAAGCGAAAAGCGAAAGAGAACGTGATACAAGAAAAGCCATTATGTGTCATGAAAATTTACAGCATTCTTTTAGAAGATGTTGCCAAGGGAATTGATTTAATTAAGAATCTTAATATAAATGGAGAAGAAAATAACTTCTACAAGGTAGCATTAGAATGTCACGGCTTCACATTTTAATTAAATAAGTAACTGAAGAGAATACCTTTGAAATCAACGTAAGTCAGTTCAAACGCGATTGGGGTACAAAAACATTTACAGCCACTTTGACAATATAAAATGTCGAGAAAGAAAAGAAAACTTTTAACTTGACGGAGGAATTAAAATTTAACACTTTCGTTATTTTTTTAATATTTATTACTTAAAGATTGAAATAAATTAGCTAGATGTGCTGATGATTAATTTAACTCTATACACTAAGAAGCGAAATTTAATTTTCTCATTGCCAGTTTTGTCTTCAGATAAATGTCCAGCATGAACAACAAAATCATAACTACCACATGCACAGGCTGACAATTGATAATTAATCAGTTTAACTTCATCATTTCTTGCGATTTCTTTCATTGCAGTGCAGCAGAAGTGGAGAAAGTAAGGAAAAAAATTTCGCAAACAAAGTTTATTTTTTAAAAAGAGCCAGATAAGCAATCTGATATGTATAAAAATAATAGCATTGTTTTCAGAGTTACTTAGGTTGGTTCTTTGTATGCATTTAATATAGCCTTAATATTTTATCAAACCTTTTTAGGTTTTCAATGTTCTCTTACTATTCTGGATTTTGTTTGATAACAGTATGATTTTGCAAGGTAAGGATAGTCTTATCTCGAAAAATGCAGCGAAATTAATTCGTAAAATAAACAAGTAATTTCCAATTATCGTCGCAACCAGTCGAGAATTGCAAAGAGAAAGATAAAATTTGAAGAGACATGAGTAAATACGTTTGCTGAATAAATTATATATGCTAATGTATAGCTTTCGGAATCTTGGATGCAAAAATTTAGAGAATGAGAAATTCAATTCGTTTAAATTCGTGTGTTGTTCGCGTGATTGATAAATGAAAAAACCTGATAAGAATTTTAATGGTTGAATCAAGATGTTCTAATTTATTGATTAATGGATAATACGCGATATCATAGGCCACATTTTTAGAAAGATCAAGATAAGCAAATGAAATTAAATCCAGGAAGTGTTTTGAAGTTAACCTCTTAAGTCTGTATAATTATTTATCACATTGTTCTGTTTATTTATATATGTATCGATATCATTTAAAAAAAATCAAATTGGTAAAAATTGTGCATAATGATTCCTATTTAGAATATTATCTATACTTATAAAAGGCAATGTTTGTGTGTGTGTCTGCGTGCGATGTCCAGACGAATCTATTGCACTTACAGCCAAGAAATTAGGCACACAGGTAGTCGTAATGGCGACTGAATGCACCTCGAAGCCGAAATTTTAAAATTAATTCTAGAAAATTTTTTATTTAATGTTTTGTGTTGTTTTGGGTGATTTTTCGCACTAATTTCTCAATAGCATGGTTTCGGATAACTATACGATAAAAATAGATACACCATCGGAAAGAGCACGCGATTTCCGTTCTAATGAAGTTTGTTTTGTATTTTGTTATCTTTTTGAAATGTTTTGAGCAAATAAATAAAACGCTTCTGCTCCATTTAAACCAAGAACGGTTAAAATACCATTTTAAGTCGATTTTTAATTAATTTTTTAGTTGATGGGGTCAGAGATGTTTTTTTCGAAGGTGTTATTTTACGGAAATCCCGTTCCATCGAAATGTGCGCCATCTGCCGGAAAAAATTAGAGCGTTGGCTTTATTTGGCTTCCTGCCATGAACGAGGATAGATATAATAAGGAATATGACAAATTACTTTTATTGCTTTAGTCTGAATGAGCTGTTACACCGTTTAAGGGATTTTTTTCTCCTTTTCGTTATTTTTTCTTTGTGCGCGTCCGTGTGTTATGTTTTGATCAATTTCGCTTATACTTCAAGCTCATGATAGACCATTTTGTAATGTAGATAGAAGGATCGCGTTTTGAATCATATTTTTCATAGTTTTGATTTGTTTGTTTTATGTACTTATTGATAATCAAGCATAAAAGTTTGTTAAAAAACACATGTTGTTTATGTTGCGCATTTTGTTTGCTGTTTAATAATGATTTTCACGTTGCAATTTTTTGATATTGTTTTAGATTAACGTACTCTATACCGTTTTCCTACAGCTCAAATGTCATTATCGCAAAGAAAAATAAGCAGCAAAATCATTTATGTGTATCTTCTGTTTTGATTTTGTTTTCAAAACTTTTTCGTGTCATTGTGGACATTTCCCCCCCCCTTTTTATTTTGTTGAAGTCCTGATTCCACGGGCAATGCCGTGCGCGTACTGCTAGTGTTTAATAAAGAATACACTAGAATGTTCTTACGAATCTCTAGTCTTCGAATTCATAGGCTTTTATAAATTAACTGATGTTCCCGAAATAATGCAACTGCAAAAATTTTTAATTTTAGCATTTATTTACAAAATCAAAATAAATTTTTAAAAATTCTAAACTAACTCCAATATTTTTAATGTTAATATGATTTACTAATGAATAGTGAGATAGATTTAACCCTTTAAAGGCCATTTTTTTACAGTAATGTAATAAAATAACTATGGGATTGAGATTATTTAAAAAAAAGAAATACATTTAGCTTATTGATGTCATTAATTTTTAATTAATTAGTAGGTCAAGACACTTCATTAGGGTTCCGAGATCAGAAAGCGGAACATCTAGATTTGTGTTTCATGAAATCTTTTGCAAAAACTTCCGCCAACTTAAAAATTGCATTTAAAAATTGATGAATTTTGTGAAAAATATACTGTCTGTCCACCACGATAACTATCGCCGCCAAATTGTATGGTTTCCGGCGGTCGCTATAGAAACAGATTATCATAGGAAGAATCCATTTCTAGTAGGTAGAAGTTCATTGAAATGTGTTCCGCCGCAAACTAGCGCCAAAAATTAAAAAACTCCGACTTCCTTTGGATTCCTCCTATTCGAAATGGATCTTCCCTAGCATATCCAGTTGCTATAGCGACCGCCGTAAACTAGACAATTTGGAGGCGACAGTTCTTGTGGCGGTCAAACAGTACTACCACGGCCTTAGAAAGGGTGAAGGTATTTGACTAAATGGGTACAAGGCAAATCGAGTTGATCGACATCTTGAACGATACCGACGTATATGTACGCGTTTAGTTTTTCTTTAAATTAAAATTATCCTCAGTGAGAAAAATTAAATATGTTGGATAAAAATTCAGAAGAATAAATCCAATTTTTTTGGCTCACTGAATTTTGCCGATATAAAATAATATAATAAAATAAAAAATGTGACTAATTATCATTAGATTATTATCATGAGATTTTTGGTAAATAAATTCTGTGATACCTGAAGAGCAAACATTCAATCAATTTCTATTTATGAAAGGTTGGAAGTAAAATAAAACAACGGAAAAAATCATGCAGGGAATATGGATCCAGTTTTCTATTTAATTCTCATTCTTTTTTTTTTAAGTCATGACCTGCTAAGAGGCAAATGGACTATATAAATCTTCGTTTAAGGATCTTCAAGGACAATTTATGGATTCTTGAACGTAAAATATTATTAATAAAAGTATATAAAGACGTATAATATACGAGAACAAAATCTGGATATGTGACTTTTTGGTATTTCTAAGATATAGGCAAGAAACCTCAACGTATCGGATAAACACCTGATGACTATCTTTACGGAAGTTCTGATGAGAAGAAATGTCAAATCATCCGACAAACTCATATTTAAGAAGCCACATGACGTTTGGGAGCATTGCATCATGTTTCGGTAGTTGACATTAATGAAATATTCCATAATTTATTGCTTTTTTTACCATTTGCAAAAAGGAAATATGATATATAAAATGTTTTGTGGTTTGCAGTCAGTAAAAAGTCGAGTAATATTCTAATTTTCTTTATTATCCAATTATTTAAGTCATTTTTTGGAGAGTGGCGGACATACGTACATCTTAGTTGAAGTACCATAGTAAGTTACTATGTAAGTTAGTTTAGTAAGTTACCATACAAAAACATCGGTAGCGATTTTCTAGAGTTTGTTTGTTTGTTTTATTTTTAAACCATTTTTTTAAGATAGAAAGACCAAGGAAAACTGTCAATATTATAAGATAGAAAAAGAAAAAAAGTCAAAAGGCTGCGACTGGATATTTCATTTACTCTAAAATTACACAGAATAAGAACCTAAACTAAAAGATAAAGACCTCATGTCTCATAAACCATGAGAATCGACGTCATCAATAAAATTTTCGAAAAATCCACTTTTAAAATGTAATTTTAATGGATTAATTTTCACATGGAGAAAAGAAAACATTATGCCCATTTAGCAGTAAAACTGCTAACACAAAACAAATGAGCTTCGTTTCGATTAAAAATTTATGGAATTACCTGAATGTGTCCTTTTAATTCAATCTCATGCGAGGTGTTTTTTCTCCGAGAAAACAAACAGGGTGAACGCGAGATTAGATCTCAGTGAACTATGACAATTTGCTCTTAAAAACTCATTCTCAGCAAGAATGGATTGAAATTTTATGGAATAACCTGAATGCGTCCTTTTAATTCAACCTCATGTGAGTTTTTTTTTCTCCGTGAAAACAAACAGGGTGAACACGAGATTAGATATCATTGAACTATGACAATTTGCTCTTAAAATGCAGTTTTAAAATAGAAGAGAAAATTACTTTCGAAATGTCTTCAGACTTAATAAGACTGAATTGAAATTTAATGACTCGGAAATACTAAATCTCTTAAAGATGTATCTCTCAGCTGAGAAAAGTGTGGACGAAAAAGTGTTTTGGCAACTTTTCAGAAATACCATCCAAGAAAAATATCATTGCGATACATTCTGAAATGTCATGGGCTAAGGCATTTGACATTTTGAAATTAGAACTCGATTACTGTGTTATTCATTATTGTCTTTCAAAAAAAAATTCTCGACAAATAAATTATTAAAACTCCGAACTGGGGGGGAATAAATTATTTTATTCGTCGCATATCATTCGTCGTGAAGCATATTATAGGGAAATAAAAAAAACATATTTAATGTTCCGATACTTAAAGCAACAGCCACTGATGGCTAAACAATGCAAATTTTACATTCACATTATTCAGCATATTTTGAAGTTAAATATATTATTTTAAATATTTCATTATTTGCTTTCCAACATTCGACATGTTAAGGTTCTTGACACCGTTAAAGAAGAGATATCAATGAGAACTTGATAAACGATCATGCCTGCCCATTATTTAAGAAAAAGACATTTTTTTTGTGGAAGTTCACCAGAAACTGCAAATTACCTGCTCTAAAGGTAACAGCAATAAAAGCCGGATTTACACATTTTGACGCCCTAGGCCGAAGCATATTCTGCGTCCACCTCTCAAAAAAGTTAATATATAATTTTCAATTTAATGTACAACAGTTTATTTTTGAAACGAATAAGCACTTAATACAATCTTTATAATCTTTGAACAAGTTAAAATTTTTTATTCAAAATTAACACCACTTATGAAATAACACAACATTATGACCTATAAAAGTACTCGAATTTATTGAAATTGTCTGAAATATCTATTAGAATTCCTTCGCTCGCGCTTCTGACCGTGAATAGGCTTTAAGGGTCATTGAAGTGGACATATCTTACTAAATCTATTTCAATGCATAGAAGTGCAAGGGCAAGAGAATATAAAGTCAATGGAATACTAAAAACGTTTCACTCAATATATTTCATGTAACGAATGTAAATTTCAAAAAACATCAGTTTATATGGTATTTTCAAAATAAAACTGAAAAGTTTGTACATATTTGGTTGTTATTTCTTGTGTATATGCGTCCCCCTGATGTCTGGTTTCTAGGCCATAGCCTAGGTTAGTCCTATGGGAAATTTGACCCTGTCTGTACTGCAACAGAGAAAGAGAGCAGGTATCTCTTTAGAGGCAGTATAAGACTTGATTGGCATTCCTTTCCTCCAAACCAAATCAGTTATTTTTTTAAGTTTCATATTATTAACTTATTCTTACACAGTTGCAATGGATACATGCCAGTCTTTAATTTTTTATAAATTTTATCATCTTGCAGCATTAGATGATTTAAAAATTCCCAAGCTTTACATGACAATAAATATCTTCCCCCCTTTTTAAGTAAATAATTTATATGACAGTTTATTTTGTACAGAAGTAGTCTTACATTATTCTACAGGAGGTTCTACGAGGAGGTAACTTATGTCCTATATTATTTTTTCTATAAGTCTCAACTACTAACAAGATATTTTAAGTAAAAAAAATGTCACTGCATCCTTGAAAATTGTTAAATGAAAAGAATTTGAAGCTGAAGTGTATACAAACAAGAAGCTGATTTTCTCACACTTCAAAAAGAAGTCGTTTTAATTTCTCCAAAATATATCTTTCAAAGAACGACTCAAAGGTGAAGAGTCAATAATCATGAAAGCGAAAGCATTTGCGTATTCCTTTTGTTGCCTCTCACGTTGGCAATAAATGCCAGCTTTGAGTTGAGTTGTTCTGCACACGCTACAAAGCCTTTGCTTGCTTGTTTAACAGTGTATTTGAAATATACAGCATTAGTATAATATTCTATATAACGAAGTCACAGAGAAATAGTGCTTGCGGCATACCGAATTCTTCGCCTACTATAATTAGCAACTGAAGTGCCACTCCGACAGGATATTCAAACTTTGATCTGTAACTAATGTAACTAGATTCGTTTGTCTAATTAATCGATCAATGTGATGAAATCCATAATCTGTTTTCGAAGACAAATAGGAAAATTATAATTGTCCTTCCAACCCCTTTAGAATAATGGGGGGTTATTAAACAAATAAACTTCCGAAATTAACATACTCTTTCAGCATTGCAGTTCTTGCAGGACACAGTTAAAGGGAAACATGTAGTAATGATCCTTTTTCTTGGAATTTTTTTTTTCATGTCTTGTTTCACAGATTAGTTCAGTTTCTTGTCCTTTTTGTTTGTTATGGCGAGCACGAAAACCACCAGAATTAAGATCTGCATCTGTTTCGATGAATCTAATTCAAGTGGCGTCACAGTCAAGGGTTAGATGACACTGCAAATGTTATCTAACAGTAGGTTGTCTAACGTATGTTGTGACGTCACGGTCCTTTTCATTCAACAAGAGATGGATTCCAAAATTGGTGGGCACGTATGAGGTTACGTGACACCAGGCATTGAACGCATTAAAAAGATGTGACAGTAAACAGAAACTTGTCATGTTTTTGTAAAAATCACTAGTAAAAAATAAGAGTTTCAAATGAAATCACAGTTTTTAAAACCTTTTGAAATAGTTGTATTCACTTCGAAACGATTTTTCCGGATGAACTTCACAGTTTTCTATTCGCAATATCTTGGTTGTTTCCGTAAGAGGAAATAAAAATGAGTAGAATAAGCAGATCTTAAACTGTAAAATGTTTTAAAAATAAAAAATTTATAAAGAAATAACAAACGAAACAATAAACACTGAAGACTTTGGAAGAAAGCCAGGGATAAATGCTTTAGGGAGACAAATTTTTTCCCTCAAATCTAAAGAGTGGAATATGTTGACAGAGTAAATGCATTTTTCCCTTGGCGAATTGCCCATTTCTCCTGTTGGTGATCGGTTATTGTCATCTGTCACATTGTGTTGCAGAAAGAAAGAACTAAAAAGGGCGAAAAATAATATGTCCCCTCCAGGAAAATTTGTCCCGAAAAAACAATACACTGTTACGACAAAATTCTTTAGGATTAGATATCTCAAAGTAAACATTATTGTTTTCGACGAAACAGAATTTTAAAGAACAAAATATGGTCACCAATTCTAAATCTTCAGAGTAATAGCGTAAAATAAAAATCGGTGCACAGACCATCACTAAACCCGAAAGATATACAAATAAAGTAGTTATTTGATCCACTATACGCAATGGAGGATTAATGTATAAAAATACTCAGCACAGATTTTTGAATTTTTTTTTATTTCATAGCACCTGGTTATTTTGCATGTTATTAAAGCTTTTCAAGACATGTTTCAATATGTTAATCGAAAGCATTACTTCGAAAACAGTTTTCAGTAACTGTCACTCAGACTTACAGCAGAATTTTCCATTTAGTAAAACTTTTTAGGAACTATATATATTCAAAAGCTTAAATATTGAAAGAAATTTCATTTTATAATAGTTTGATTCTAAGTTCTTAATTTATCGTAAAGCAAGCCATGTAGCTTCATTTTATTTCAGTAATGCAAGCAGTGTCAATTTACAACATATAAATCCTAATAACCGTTATACATAACGTTCATATCATCACGCTTACTCTTAAATTATCGGCATTCATAAGGTAATACATTCCCTTTCATTTCAATAGATAACTCTAAATGGTTGATTATGAATAAATCCCTCATCACAGCAGCAAATTAAAAATTCTTTGAAATTAGAAATGTTATACTAAACAACGCATGCATTTAAATTTTTAAAAAATGAGATTTTGTTTGAAAAAGAAATCGCCAGAAACTAAGTTGAAATAGCCAACAAATGCGTCTCAAAATTGACTTTCAGCAACACACACAACATCAAAATGAAAAAGATTTATCGTTGCCATAACTGAATAACAATAATAAAGATTATTCACTTTTTAGATCTATAAAAAATATTTTTTACTGGACGTGTCAAGACAATAAAATATTTAGTAAAAGGTCCTTTAACTATGTATCAGTTCAAATATAGATGAAATTTGGGACAGCACCGAGAGAAAAAGAAACACCTTATGTTTTATCAAATTTGATTCGTGATAAACAATAATTAAATGAAAATGTGAGCAGAAACTTCGTAATTTTAAAAAAGATCGAAGGTTATTTGCCAGTGTTTCCTAGATAAAGAAAAAATATTCCCTGTTTAAATATAAGATTGATGATGAATATGATAGAAACATATTTTAAATCTAGTAATTGTTACTACCGATTATACAACAGTTTATAAATTGATTTTTGAAGAGAGAACAAGAAACATAAATTGATTTTTGATTTGCACCATTTATAGAAACAGAAACATATCATCATTGGTGTTTTTTGGAAACGATTAACTAGACATAAGTTCCGAAGATAAATCTTGAGATCCCATTTGTTAGACTAGTGCCTCGCTTAGATGAGTCAAGAAGGTTGTTAGAAATGTCTTCGTAATTTTGTATCGTGTCCAAACGACGAAGAGAGCGGCTGAGCAAGCACTTTCTTCTCTTCAAACGTTCAACATTACACTAACCTGAGGGCATTTTGGGGCTCCCACAGATTTAAAATGCGCTAGGCTTGCGCAAGCGGTTGGATCTACACGCGACCTTCCAGTCCAAAAACGTAATCATTATCGTCTAGGTACTGTGGACACGGCAAGAGTATGAAATGAATGACCATTTTTCTCATTTAACACAAAATACTTTGCTTGTTTTAGATTTAAAAATATTTTTGTCACAATTTTCTTAACGTTAGGTTAGGTTAGGTTATATTAACGTTCCGTTTTGAAGCAACACGAGGGCTATTTAGGGACGGACCTCGTAATTTTGAACCGCGGTCAGATGACGAGGACGACGCCTGAGCTGGCACCCCCCTCTCCAAACTTCCGCGCCACACCAACGGGAGGACGTTTGGCCACTACGTATGATTTAGCGTGCAACAGGTCCCATACGCGGCGGATCTTCGGTGGAATCGGGTTTCGAGCCTGCGACCCTCCGGTCCCTAGGTGGAGACCTTACCACTAGGCCACCGCGACCTCAATTTTCTTAAGGATATTTATGTTTAATTGTAAGTATCTTATACCGTGTTAACGTCGATACCACTTGACAATAAACATGGAGGTTGAAGGTTTTGACGATTACAATGTTTTTTCTTTGTATAGGAGAAAGTAAAAAATAAATCGGTACACCTCTCGTTACATTACACAGAAATCCAAAGCAGTTTCCGTGACGATTTTATAATGACAATAACCATTTTAATAAATAAGGGGGTTAGATAATAAAATTTACCGTATCTGTCCTTTTGGTGATGATTTTCAATAATATGATGCTTATTTTCTGTTAACGTTAACTGTAGTTTTAATTCAGAAATATAAACATTTTTTAGAATCGCAATTTGGTGATGACAAACTTCTGCAACCCAAGATTGCAGAAATTTGTCTTAAATATATATCGTCGTTTAACAAGCAACACCACCTATCTCAATTTTTTGAAATTTCAAAGAGGAAGAAAATCAATTTTTCGCAACCAATAACGAATATTTCTGAATTTTTTTAACATCTGATATAAACATGAGACTGTCTGCGTCTACCAGATGTGAAAAAATATTCAGAAATATTCGTTATTGGTTGCGAAAAATTGAATATTTACTTCCTCTTTGAAATTTCAAAAAAATTGAGATAGGTAGTGTTGCTTGTTAAGCGACGATATTTCATATACAAAATGAGTTTTATATTCAAAGAAGTTTAAAAATAAGAAAATACGTGTGATGGAGTGGAAAACTGTTTACTAATCTGTCATATAATATTTCACATCCAATAAACAGCTAAAAATGCTAGGATGCAGGAGCCTCACACGGATAAAGTGAGTTTCTGTTTAATTCTACTCCGTGCAAGTAAAGAAATCGACGAAGTCTTTAAAGAACAAATTATGAAGAGGTTGAAGCCACATGTGTCTTGTGAGACTGATAATTACTCTGAATCCAACTCTGTGAAGTGAATGTGAATCATTCACATTTTCCCCCCTGAATTCACTTCAAAATTAATATTTATAAATTACGCTTCCATTCATAAAGAAACCTATATATCTTCAACTGGGTAACTTTTGAAGCAGAAATTGTTGAACTACATTGAGTGTCTAAGCGAAGTGGGGTTTTGCTTATGAAATAATAAACTTAACATAAACAAAGTAAAAAAAAAATCTTTTTATACAAAATTCGTTTTTTTAATTGCATGGCTAATGTATGAGATTTTGGTATTTTTATGTTAATTAATTTTATAAAGTTATAATTTATTTTGTATTTGAAGCATTTAAAATTAATTTAACAAATTAGTAATCATTATTATCAATTAAAAATTATAATTAAATTGAAATTATAAATTATTCCGGTTACCTTCAATTCGATCTATGGATTTAGTCGATGAAACTACTTTTTAAATGGCAAAGGAATTTATTTAATTTATTACAAATAAAAGACTTAATTGCCCCAATAATAAAAATGCAGCAAATTAATGCAAAGTAAAGGAAGTGTACGCACATGTAAAGTAGCGTGATATTTCAGGAAAACTCTACTGAAATGACCTTCAAGGCTATTATTACGATAATTTATAGGAAATCATTACTCATCCGATTTGTTTTGTTTTCTATTGTCTAAACGTAGGTGCGAATATTGTATTACTCAGATGAAACAATAAGTGTCTATGAATCTTTTTATTTATTTTTTCCTCTCTCGAAGAACTTCGAGTCATCGAGTTGTTTGATACACAATCATTAAAGGTACTTTTTAAAATTAATTATAAGCTTTTATCTTTATAAAATTCGGAAGACGTTTACATTCAACAGACTCAACTGAGATTTTTCTTTTCACTGAATAAATTTTCAGATTTTTATTTTTAAGTATCATTTTCAATGTATTCCAGAAAACAAAACAGTGCTAAACAACAGTTTTATTTTCTTCTATTTTTGCCAAAAAAATTTCTAAACTTCAAAAAATATGAACTTTTGTATAAAAAAATGCATTTTATTAGTCATATAGTGATGTGCAAAATTAAGAAAATTATTTTTTAAATTTTATTTTGGATTCTGATGCAAACGAATACCAAGGCAACTGATATTTATAAAAGTATTTACATGACTATACTATTAAAGTTTTCGAACAAACTTTGGTATATTAAAAAAATATCAACAAAAATTAATATGTAAATAAGTTTTTCTTTTTGGAAACTTTAAATACAGTAAAGATGCTAAGTTCATTCTAAACTCAAAACATGACAAATCATTAATACCATGTACATTCTACTAGTCGTTATTTCAGCAAAAGCCTCATTCATCAAAAAATTAATTTTTTAAATTTTTGTGCTGCTTGCAAAGTTTTTATGATAGGCAAAAATTTAAATACACAACATTTATTTAAAAATAAGAGGAATTTCCTACAATTCTATATTAATATTTTCTGAGAAAACAGTAACAAAATAATAACAATAGTTTGCACCCTTTGTTAACTTCATGAAAATATCAAAATAATAAAACTCAAACTTTTAAAAATGACATGTTTGTGACATTCGCAAAAGCCCCAAAATATCAAACGAAGAAAATACGATTAATAATTAGAAGCAACAGTAAATGCACAAAACTTTAGATGTATTAAATAATAATAACTTTTACTATCAATGACCTTAAAAATTCTAAAATTTATCATCTAGAAAATGTATCTAATGAAGTAAAAGTCTAAATTTGGTATTTTTTTATATGCCATATTTTAATTCCATATAGATTAAATTTTCACAATATTCAGATTATATTTATCACTCGATTCTTACGTAATAAATACGTTGCAGATCACTTGCGTCATACAGTATCTTTTAATTATACGAATGTCGGGAAATGTCAAATCTAATGTTAGGAGAAGAAATAGGCAGGCGTGTTATTTGGGGAAACAAGGAAAACTGTGTTCTTGAGGACATTAAAATAAATTCATGCCAATTATTTTTTTGCGGAAACGAATCATTTGCGAAATTAAAAGAATTACGCAAAAAAGAAATCTTTTGATGATGTAAATAAGAAGTTTTTCCAGAAGAAAATAACAAATAAAAGAATTAAAATAAAATTCAAGTGTATATGTCTATTGGTTTTATTGATTATTTAGATATTTATAATATTAGAATTTACAAATATCTCTAATGTTTTACAATTCTTTTTCAAGAATTATTTAAAATACACTTCCTTTTATGAATTTTTTTTTCTCCTTTTGGAATTCCGACGATTTCAATGTCACATCCTTTATTCAAAAATAGTATTAAATAGTAAAATAAAGATAAATTAAAGCTTATATATATATAAAGAAATGCTACGTTGGTATATATATATATATATATATATATACCAACGTAGCATTTCTTTTTTCACAAAAGCATGTTTCTTTCTTAAATCAGCAGCTAATCCTTATGCTACATTTAACTAAATATAGATTTGTGGAATCTATTTGATTTAATTAGAATACATTTAGAGTTTCATTAAAATTAAATTTGCATAGATGAATACACTTGTATGAAAACTTTAAAAAAGAATTTAAATCAAAGAAATGTACAATAGCAATTACTTTAAAATAAAATCACAAAATTTAACATTTTTATGACAAAATTAAAAGCAATATTAGATTTGATTTAACTGAACGTATGTTGCAATGCATTTCATTGCTCTAAATGAGAACATCAAAGAAATTATGATAAATGATGGGAATATAGGCAATGCGAACTATTGAAAATATAATAACTTAGTTTTAAATTAAATATATTATTTACTAAATATTATATATCATATTTATGTGAGCGAAATTTGTTTCATAATTAATATATCAGACACGAAGTATGATTTCTTTTTATCATAGAGAAGTGGTATATGGAAATGCTTATAGGACTTGTATTAAGAAACGTTGCCAGAAAAATTAATTTCGAATGACTGTCACTAATGGATTTATAAAGTTAAACTGCTTGCATAGATTTTTATCATTACAGAATAGCTAAAATCACTTGAGTGAAACTAAACAATTGCTTTAAACCTTTGAAGAAATACAAATTTTTCAACTAAAGAAGGCTTCCACATTTAAAGGTCGTAGTACCAAGTGTTGGAATGGACTCAGATATGCTAGATTTTTATTCAAGTCTTGCCAGAAATAAAAAAGAAAATCTTAATCAGCGTAATACTTACCGTTCATGCACGTGTTCAACGCGCTCTATATCCTTTAAAGTTGAAAATAATTTTTTACAGATAATTATTCAGTGCAGGTACACAAATGTTTTCAATACAAAAGTTTAATAATAATCGTGAAAATGTATAATCTGCTTTCTTTCAGATTTCAAGTGCATAAGGGAAATAGTATAAATTTAAGCTTACTTAGATATATAAGGAAGGAGGAAAAGGCACAGATAAAATTACACAGACCATTTTATAAAAAGCAAATATTAATATTTTCTGCCATGCGTCTTTTCATTGTTCAAGTATTAGAGTTATATTTAGCGGGGAGGTTTATCAACAATTTGTTTAAATTATGAACCTTCAAAAGCAAACAATTTAAAAGTAGAAACAAGATTCATGTTAAAGAATATAACTTACCTCATAGTCAGATTTCGATCAAACAATAATGATAATCCTTTGAGAATCAAAACGAAAAAGAAAAATATCAAAAAACACCAATACAGCAGGAAAAATGTTCAGATTATCATAAAAATGTTGAAAATTTCTTGATGATAAGTTTAAGATATGTTATATGCAGACAAATGAAGAAGTTCTTCACTGACACTGTATGAAGAACTATTGTATGCATAAAACAGAATCTCGTGCAATATTATTCTGTCAAAGCATTTGTTTTCTTTTAGAAGAACACGTGATGACAACAAAATCAAAATATGAAAAAGCGCTATAATGTTAATTTATATTTCATTTTTTAACAAATATATACAAGTTTTCTTT
This sequence comes from Araneus ventricosus, assembly GCA_013235015.1. NCBI lineage: Eukaryota > Metazoa > Arthropoda > Arachnida > Araneae > Araneidae > Araneus > Araneus ventricosus. Next base: position 124,752 of record BGPR01002970.1, read on the forward strand.
TTTTAAATGTCAAAGCGGAAGTTTTGAAACAACTGCTGCTATTAACTTTCCATGTGCTTCGAAAGGGACGGGAGGTGAGTCAAAAATTCGGCGATAGGTAAAAGGATAAAAAGCAAAAAGTGGAACATTCGAACGCGTCAGTGCATCGTTTCGTGAGATGAGACGGCGGAAGAGAGACTGATCACCACAACAATCCCTTCCTCCAACTCTGCCCTAGAGGCATGAGCGTCGCCAACGTTTTCACGCCAACAAGGCTAACATTTTCTAGGCACACGCTATTTTAAAAGGGGAAGTTCAGAGTAGGAAACATGCTACACGCCGATGAAGATAGAATTAAGGTATACACAAATACACAAGGATATTTTCTAAATAAAAGGCTATTTGAAAATTGTTTCTTTCCTCTTTAAAATTAAAACTTAAAAAAAAAACCTCTGCAAAAATAAAATGTAAAAAATTCTTACCAATTGTTTTATTCTGGGAAGTAGACTATTTGTAAACTTTTATGGAATTAAAACTGTTTACATGCAGACAAAAATCAAAATTTACGAATTTTATTGTAAATTATGCCTATTTCCATATGTGTACATTTTTATCGTGTTAAAAAACCCCTTATGCAATTATAATAATGGTCTATTTCATTTATTATGAAAACATTCGTCGAAAATTTCACGGAATGAGAGCCTAAAATTTCCTCAGATATGATTTTAATGATAGCTGTAAGCGTACAAAATTCTCAAAATGGGGGAACATTTAATATTTAGAAACAATAAAAAAATATTTTATAATGAATCTAGAACAAATTTGGATCAGATTCCTATTCAATCCAATTCCCATTTTCTATCCAATTACTAATATAATAGCCCATATCCTCCGGTTACGCTCTGACGTCACTAACAATAAAACTCGCGCGATAGCACTGCGAGAAGTTAAACAGCATTATTTCATTGTTAGAGAACCTAAATTTCAGTAATTTTAAATTTAAAAGAGTAATTGTCGTTCTAATTTCAAATTTAATAGCTCTAAAAAAGTGAAATAAAATTTTCTATCGATTGATATAAAATTTATCTCGCTATGATCAATAGTCCCCGAGAAATTTTAAATTATATTAATCCTATATTTCAAATTAATTGCCGTTTTTTAATAGAAAGTAGTAAATTACGTCAGTGGTATATCATGCGCGTGATATAGTTTGGACGCTAAATTGTATTTGAATGCAATCGTGCCGATGTTGTTTCCTTGCCAAGAATTAAATTAGCCACCATTGACGTGAATCTACCATTCGTTCTCAACAGCCATCAGTTCCCGTTAATTCCAGCTTACACCATGACTATCAACAAATCGCAGGGGCAAACTTTCGATCATGTTGGAATTTACCTCCATGAGCCTGTCTTTTCACATGGACAGCTCTATGTTGCACTTTCAAGGTCTAGGATTCCCAATCACGTTAAAATTTACACAAAGACATCTGAAGTACAAGGAAAATTATTAAACAACGAAAAATACTTCACACGGAATGTTGTTTACCAAGAGGTGTTTTGAATAAAGAAATATTTAAATAATACGTAAATGAGAAAAATATTTCTTGTCATAAAACATATGTTTATTTTATTTGTTTTCAAACAATGTTAAATATTTCTCTCGCATATATATCTATTTAAACACGTCAAATTTGAAGGGAAATCTCTCAAATGAAGAGGCAATTTGCACCCGTCAAACTATGACGAGTGATTTTCTAGTTAGATAATAAAGAACACCAACATTGATATTTTGGAAGAAATAGATAAAATTTAGATCTTCATATACTTTAAATCAGGGATGGGTAAAATTTTTGCACTAAAAGGCCTCATTAAATTTCGACAGACGAGAAAAAGGTCGCACGAGCACAATTTTAAAGGTTATTGTTCTCTAACTATTATTATACTACACACAAGTATATTATTTTAATGCAAATTGTAAATAACTGGCAAGGCCGCATAAGGAACTCAAAAAGGCCACATGCGGGAATAAGGCCGCAGGGTCCCCACTCCTGCCTTAAATGATGGATAGTACTTTTTTTCCCTTTTTGTCTTTTATTCTTTTAAAATATTTAACTCATTGTTTATCACTAAAACCCATTCGAAATTCCATTATGGAAGTAGTTTATTCATGATCTTCTTAGTAAAAAATATCTTAATCTACTATCAGAATAATGAAAACCTATCACATGCTTGAGAAAGAGGTTTTCTATATCTGCTTTTAAACAGTTATTTTATTATAGCAACAACTTATTAAATATTATACCAAATTGTTATATATATATAAACACATTGATTTTATAATTCCGAGTTAAAAAGAATGAATATTTCATTGAATGTTGTATTTATTAGTTTTAGTGCAACAAACTGATTGTATATCTTAGATATAATATAGATTCTTTTCATATAACGATGATATATTGTTAGGGTTAGCATATTGATATTTTCATTCTAACTTCTTTCATTTTAGGGTAAATTACCCTTTCTGTTTTTCAACAAGTAGTAACAGGGATGGTTTGTACAGCAAGATCGATTTAACCTGGCTAATTCGCTAATCCAAAGCTGAGTAACTAATTTTTTTTGTTGAAAACTCCAAATTTGATTTTTTCAATACAGGGTGTGCACAAATGAAGCGACACATTTCAAAAATTAATTTTTTTAAAAAACCTAAAAATGTTGAAACTACGATTTTTTTAAAAAAATGAGAGCGCATCTCAGAAAGTTTTTCAGATAGGTAAGATGCTATTTCGGTGGTCTAGGGGGTCGTAAATTACTGGAAATCAAAAATTTGTTTAGAGCTATTATCTGAGAAAATATTAAAACTGAGAAAAAGCATGTATTTGTAGGGAATTTTGCGCTCTTTAATTTGTTAATTCACATGTCGTGTGAAAACTGAAGAGTTTTCGTAATATTCAAGAAAAACTAAAAAAAAAAAAAAAAAAAGAAACCAGAAAACACACATCGGCTTCTGCTGATCAGCAGCCATTGCGTACGGAATTTTCTCTCTGTAATAAATTTAGAACGGCGTAACCCGCATTACCTATCTGAAAAAAAACTTTTTGAGATGCGCTCTTATTAAAAAAAAACGTATTTGAGAATTAGTTCTATACTCGGCTTGTTTGTTGCTTCATGACTACATCAACGAAATTATTATAGTAAGTCGGCAGGATAAAACTGCACGGAGGAAAAATTCCTAAGAATGTAAGAACGAAATCAAAGTGTGTGAGACTGGCAGAACAACAGAAAAAGAGAATTGACGGTGCCTCAATCGCGGCTTCCACGGAAATCAACCTTGCCTTCGTCGGAAAACTCCACTTCCGCGTTGAGCTTGTAGCCGTTATCCAAGAAGAGAAGTCGTCGCTGCCACTGCCCAGTCACCATCAGCTCTCCAAATGTTCCAGTCCTATGCCCGTATCACCTGCCAAAGTCTGCCCAAAGGTATTCGCTGCCTAATGTTGCTTCCAAGTGTTCTTCTAGTGATGACCACTCCACGTTTTCGGTGTTGCTCTGCTGTCGCTACTCGATCTACAAAACTGCGTCAGCTCTACGATGTATTACTTCTCGTAACGGGCAAAAGCGTTACAACTTCTTTTGTATAATTCGCAAAAATGTATTCTAGCATCATTGAAAACCACGCGAAATGATCTTCCTGGTCTTGTTGAGTGTGGGTCATTAGCGGCAATTGTGTTCAAGAAATCACATAATTAAAATGTTCAATCAGTTTGCATCAATAATATAAATATTTATGAAATATAACCCAAAAGGGTGTAAATTTATTTTTCATTATGTCATACCGAGCGCGGGACGCTATTGAAAAATTGCTACTATTCTCAATTTATCTCTCAGGAATTATTCTCATATAAATTGTTACTCTTAACATATTTTCAGATCGATCTTTTCTCTTTTGGCTTGAAAATCTCGTATGAGATGTATGCAGATCCGGATTTCTCCTCATTTTTAAATATATAATTCTCTGCGATGTTTAAAAGTCAACTTAAATATTTTGATAAATAAATGAGAATTAGTGCTATACTCGGCTTGTTTAAGAATCTGTGAGAGTTAGTTCCGGCATGCAAAAAAAGTTTTAAAAAATATCGATACACGCAGCGCTTCTTTCCTTCTCTTGAGTTCAAATCAAAAGCAAACACAGGGGAATAGCAATCTTCAGCAGTTTTTACCTCTTAAGCAATGAAGATCAGGAATTCACTTACCGCTTCATTGCACAAGATGTAAAAACGAAAGAAAAAAAAACATCTGAAAGGCATGGAAGATTTACTCAATTTTTAATGAAAGGGATACTAGAAATTCGTTAATTAGCAAAACAACACATTTTTGTGCACTCTAAAGAATTATAGAAATTAAATTTTATATATCTTTAACTTTATTATTTTATTAGCTTTAATTCTTGTTCATATGAGATGAATAAACAATGACAATTTTGATGCAAGTTAATGAATTTTCAGTTACTGCTTGCACGTGATTTTTTTAGTAAATTAATCATTAGCCATTGTTTTAATGCAATTTCCATATTAGGCATTTAATTACTAATTGATATTGTATTCCACGAGGTCTTTTAAAATTTAATGTTATTTATTGCCCAATGCTTTATTTTAGAGGTTAAAATAAAAGGAGAAAATATAATATTATCATGAAAGGCGGTAGTAGATATTAATTAAAACAGTATTCACTGACGAGTTGTTCTATCAATTCACTAGAAAGTTTAATTTAATGTATAATTATTAAAGCTGACTGAAACAAGTTTAATATCCGAGTTCCAGGCGATTTAAAGAAAGTTTATGCTGTATAAATATTGAAAACAACTACACAACTCCATTTGTATGCATCAATTAATTTCCCTAATAATTCTGAAATCTCTTAATATGCATTTTAGAAACAAAAGGCTAGTCTAGTTTCCATTTTAATTCTGGAAAAATTAAACAAAAGCCTTTAAATCTTTAATAAATCACTGAAGAAAATCAAAATCAATTGTCCTTTATGTATTTTCACGGAGTTCCCCTAAATAGAAAGAGACGAATAACGATATTTTAATTATAAATATAATTAGGAATTCACATTGCTCTCAGCAAACAAATGTTATACTTAAAGTTGATGAATGCCTTATTCCTATGTGTTTATTGCAATATATTGTAATACGTCGATGGGCAAATATTTTATTCTTTCTAACAGCACTGATCATCAAATTTTGATCTTAATGAGTGATTTTGCCTATTTTGAAAGACACAAGTAGGTATGTAGAGAAGTACATTGTAATTTTGGACTTCAATAGCTAGATGCCACACAGTCTCGTGAAATGCAGTTGATTCAATATCTTTTTTAAAACGAACCGATGGAGTAGATCATAATTATACGTAAATGTTCAATGGAGTCAATGCACGATATTCTAACCACTAATTTATTTAAATTGAAAGATTAATATCATAATTATAAACCTCCAGCTACTGACTCTTTTTGACAATTGCTATTTTTATGGGACGCTCGAAATTAAATATAAATACTTCTGAAATGAAGTGCATTATTATTTGTAAAAAACGTTTTAATAGTGTAATGCAATACAACGCTGTGAGAGTAAGGCCTAAATACACTAACCCGCTTAAATCGAGGGATGCAGCAGAAAATAGACCAACTTCCAATCACGGAATTCATATACAGGGGGTGAAGCAACGAAGGATATTGGCGACGGAAGTCATGAATCTGAATCGTGGTGAAATGCCCGGAACGGAATCCTCTTTACACCACAACAATGTAAGAACATTTGACACGCAATATATATCGTATATTCGGCCGAATCTGGTTTGCAGCCCTTGATCTTTCGATCTCAAAGCTGAAATTCTACCATCAAGCCGCATCGACCCTATTTCGTTGGAAAAATTAATCTCACTTGATTAAAATTGCTAATCTGATGGATAATAAAATTCCTTTCCCATTATTTTATGTTCCCATGCTCTTTCTGTATCTACAAAGCTGTTACCATAACGCAAAAGTTATCTAATAAATATCCAGATGTGACCAGCACCGAGATGATTTGGAAGCGAGTAATTTCCCTATTTGATGCGCCTCGGGCTGAAAGGAAAATAGTAACAGTGATGTTACTATTTTCTTCTCTCGATTGAGCAATTTTCTTCATTTGTACTCAATGACCCGGCGTCGCCAGAGAGTCCCGCTATTCCAGTTTCAACTGAATGATGGGAACCAAGATAAGGAAAATTGGAGATCCACCCTTCTTGCGGTTCAGTTTTCGTTAACAACTAGTATCTCTTTACTTTCTCTTTTACGAAATATATATCGAGAAAATATTGAAATTGTTTGAAATTAAACACAGAGAAAATGTTGATGAATCTCGAAATTTTAGATCTCCCAATGTCAGAGCGAAAGCATTTTTGGAATTACGTTTGTGTGTGTGTGTGTGAATACGATATCTCGGAAACGCAATAAAAACATTCGATGAAATTTGGCATGCGATCCTTACATCAAAATTGTATGTAAGGATCTCATGCCAAATCAACTTTTTAACCAAATTCGTCAAATGGAAGATACACTTTACATAAGCATGTAATCCTTTTTCTTCATTATAAAATTTATTAATCAAGAAAGAAGCATATTCAAAAAAAGTTTTTCAGTAAATATGCTACTATCAATATTGAACTAGCAGAGTACCCGGAGTTGCGAGGTATTTTTCTGATTAAAGCCTTTTGGTGATAGGAAACGAAGCAATAATATATACAAAATATAATGTTAATTAATAGAGATTAAAAGCAATCAACTATAAAATTAGAATAAATTTAAAAATAAAATTTTAACTTAAACTTTAAACAAGAACAACAAAAAAATTCTATTTATAGACAATAAAATTTAGAGAATAAAATTTAGAAAATAAAATGTAAAGAATGTTTAAGTAGCGCGCATTTGCAGCAGCAAAACAAAACAGAGAACAATGGAAATCAATATCATACAAAGAAATCCAAAGAACAAAGATAAACTCAGAAGTAATCGAAAAAATAATGGATTCCTTGTTTGCTTTTTTTCGATTACGTCTGAGTTTATCTTTGTGTTTTGGCTTCCTTTCTATTATATTGATTTCAATGTTAATTAATAGCATTTCATTGAAAAAATACTGCTCAAATTCTAATATAATGTGCAAAGAAAAATAATTGTAATTTTCTTCTATTTAATTAGTCGGTATACGGCATTTCATATAATTCTTACATTGTCAAGACCATTTTTTTTAGGTTTTTATCTTTTCTTTTCTTTTTCCTTTCTGACAAAAACTTTCATGATAACCCGTCCACTTGCAAAATGTCTTTCAATGATTCTCCACCATCACATTACCCCACCCAGTCCATGGGAGTCAGTTAGAATTCGTTTATCATTTAAATATTTTTAGTTGAACAATGAACAGCATGTTTAATAATTTTAAGTAAAATTGATCCAGCCGTTCTTAACAAACATCCCTCCATACCTTATAGGCATTTATCATCCTCTGGAGTTCATCCGGAAAGATGTAATAGTTTTATATTTTTAGTTTGACATGGTTGAAACACAAGGATCAAATTTCATATTATCATTGTATCCGTTTGTTATAATGGATTGATCCCCCTCCCCCTTCCCAGAAGAGGATGGGTTGGGGTTTATTTTTTCCTGAAGTCATTTTAATTGCCAACGAGGAACAAATGCACCAAGTTTCATCAAAATCGCCACAGCCATTCAGAACTTATGCTGGAATATACATACTCATACACATACATATTACACATCAAGTTTTAATATAAAAAGATGAAAATATTATACATATTTTTAATTCAGAATTTATTTACAGACACGTTACCATTCCATCTACGGAAAATATTAATTATAGTTTAATCTTCTGGCATAGTAAGTATACAGAGAGGTTGGTTGACTGTCTTATTTTATTTATTTTTATTTTGGGAGGCGCAAACTCCAGGTCTGGGCATCTTGCACCACACGCAGTGTTGAAATATTATACATAGAGAAGGCATTCGTGCTCGTGAATTTTAAGGAATGCTTAATTAGAAAATCTATTGATATTATTGGAGAACATTTGGTTGCATGACCCATCGGCATAATCGCATTTTATCAAACTTTATTAGGGTAATCCTGTTGTGGGAGTATGCAAGAATATCATCGAGAGATTGCTACAGTGTATTGAGTGTGAGTTCATTTATTTATTTATTGAGTAATTTCTTGAGTTTGAGAATACTTATGCTCAATTTAAATTTGCACTTCAGCAATTTGAAATGAATGCTGTTTTACTACGTATGTTATATTAATGTACTGTTTTGAAGCTACAAGAGGGACGTTTTGGGATGGATGTTTTAATTTTGATTCGTGGTCACGTGACGAGCACAACACTTAAGTCGGTACACACTCTTCAAACTTCAACACGAGGCCAGCGGAGGGAAGTTCGATCCCGACGGATTTAACCTGCACCGAGTTCGTCAGCGGAATGGGGTCTCCCCTTCGATTCCCAAAGCCAACAAAGTGGCACTTTTGCTTTCATGTGTGTGTGTAGATGCAACAGGAATTTCAATATGCAAAATGATACATATAAAATGTCACATAAATTTCTAATTTCTGAATATTCTTCGATATAAGTAAGACTAACCAATTTTGATGCCGTTAAAATGCATATATTTATAAAACATTATCTCCCCTTTTTATAATCTAATTCCTGGCAGATATTACGTAATTTCGTTGATTTCCTTCTTTCATTTCCCTTCCAAAAAGATTTAATTTTAATTAAACACTTCTTTCTTTTAAGAGTTCTTTATTTTGATATTTAATACTAATAATAGAATACAAAAAAATAAAAAAAATACAGAAGAAACAGACGAAGTAAACAATAGCGATAACAATACACCGTTTTGCGTGCCCAACGCAGCAGCATCCAGTGATTGCATCAACAATATGTCCTACAATTAACCAGCTGAGGTGTCGTCCTCGTCATCTGACTGCGGTTCAAAATTACGAGGTCCGTCCCAAAATAGCCCTCGTGTGACTTCAAAACGGGACGTTAATATAACTAAACGAAACCAAACTTACAATTAACCAACAAATCATTATAGAATTAAACAACAAAAAATTATACTCTAATGATTAAAATAATTAAAACAAATAAAAGAAAACAATTAGAATATAAAAGAAAAACAATTAAAATGGAAGAGAACTTTTTGGAAGACCATTCGCCATCGGAGTTCTAATATGGATAAATTTTCTGTCAAGGGTACGTCTACATAGTCAAAAATCATACCCCCTGTGGCCTGAAACTATCCATTAACTGAAAAAAAGTAAATAATATCTTTAGAAAAAGACAAACTTAATAAAGTAATATTAAGTTTTAAGTTAAGTTAAAACTTAATAAGTTAAGTTAAAACTTAGAGAGTTTATAATACTAACCTATATAAAATGCTTTTTTTCAAATCCACCTGCTTTTATTATTTAAACCAAGATAGATTAATTTTAGAGACATTAGAAACCTTTTCTCGTCAACTCGGTGGTTTTCATTTAATCAGTTTGCGAAATCAAAGCTTAATAAATTTACATTATACATACTGTTATTTGTTTTCTCGCCTTCATTTACACCTTACGTCGAATAATTTCTAGAAGAGCAAAGCTCCACATCAATTTCATTTCTTAATTCAAAATTCTTTTCATTTCTTTTTTAAAACCAATTCGGTAAATATAATATTTCCAATATATTTTTATTCGAATTGCATCGAGATAATGCAACATAAATCTACCCTTGATAGAATCTAGTGTTTTTTTGTCTAAGAAAGAAACCAACTTTATCGAAAGTTTGATATTTAAGTTTATTACAAGAAATTGGGTTCAAAAGAAATAATCGAGTTGACATTAGTCTCATTGGAGAAGGACAAAAAAAGAAATACTTTTTTTTCCTGTTAAAAGAAGGAAAAATATTCTAAGTGTTTTTATGAAAATACACGTAGCTGCTGTAAAATAACGAGCATTTACGTAATAATGAAATCTTCAAAAAATTTTAAGTGCTAAAATATGGTATTAAAATATAGATATTTATAGTATTCTTTTTGTCATAAAAAATAAAACTTACAAGGGGAGGGCACGACTTGGGAAATTCAGTTCGGCATGAAACTTGGCATATTAGTAGCATACCTTTAGGGTGTTCACCCATTAATCTTATGAAGTGCACTGACCAGCCAATTCGGAGAAAATGGCCCTCAAACTTTGGATGCAGCTTTTATACCAGTCATTTTTTCCAAAATTATTTAAAATTAAATGAAAAATTAAAGAAATATTTTTAAATTAAAATATTAATTATTTGTATGCTTAAAATAACTGTTCATTCATATGATACTTGAATTATATTTAAAATTTAATTTATAAGCAGAAAAATAATTATAAATACATTTTAACGATGATAAATAATAACTGTAATTAAAATTGTAATCTTAAAATCTTTAAAGCTTTTAAATTATTGGGTTTTTATATTTACAAATACTTTGTTTTTACCTTATCTTGAGAACAAAAGAGAGCAGATGTTAATGCATTGAATACATTTGCGGTCTGTTTAATATTTTAATGATCGAATGTAAATAGTAGAGAGCAGCTGTTAATCTATTAAATGCGTAGGCAGATGGTACAAAATTTCAATGATTGAAAAGGGACAAACGTGTAATTGTTTTTACTCATTATCGTATGAAATTCTTCTATAGTGCTATTCTTATTCCCTTAGAAACTCTAAACAAACGTGGTTATTCAACTTGAATTTTGAAGTGTTTCATATCGTTTTCAGAATAAATTAGCATGATACAGATAGTTAAAATATTCTATGAATAAATATATTGCTAGTGAATAGGAGATTGAAGATGGAATCGCCCAAGAATCATTTAAAGAACCGTTGCTCTTGTGAAAATCGTCATTTATTAATTGTGCAAGATGTCAAAATATTTTTTCCAATGTTTTCATTATAATTATCATTCTGGTTCTTGTATGTAATTAAATGTAGAAATATGAATTACTTGTTGTAAACGAAAGATAAATTTAAAATGAATTAATAAATGTAGAATAAAAAAAATGATGATAAAATTTATGAATAATAAAGCCTAAACAAAAATGTTTCATGATGTGCATCATTATAATTATCATTTATCACCATTAAAGATGTGCTTATAATTGTTTTATTGCTTATAAATTAAATTTTAACTATTTCAAGTATCATATGAATGAACAGTTCTTTTATGCATAAAAATAATTTATATTTTAATTTAAAAATATTTCTTCAAATTTTTCATTTAATTTGAAATAATTTTGGAAAAAACAAAAATGAAAAAAAAAAAAAAACACTGCAAGGACCGAACCGTTGTACAAGTGGACGGTAGGCAAGCGCGGTGACACCTGAGACATTTGGCCGCTAACTGCTGCCGATCACTTACTGGTATATAAGCTGTGCCCAAAGTTTGAGGGCCATTTTCTCCGAATTGGCTTTCCTTTATACTTTATTAGATTAATGGGTGAACATCCTACAGGTATGATACTAATATGCCAAGTTTCATCCCGAACTGAATTTCCCAAGTCGTGCCCTCTCCTTGTTAGTATAATAAACTGATGTTGCACTTTGATCATAATGTGTGCAGTGTATTGAATTTTTCTAGAATACGATAGGATAAAGTTTCTTACGTCTATATATAAAATTCGGTAAATAAATTTTATGAATTTCGTCTAGCTTTGGATTTTTAAACGGGACATTCACCGCTGTTCAATTCCACGATTTTTGGCACACGGGAAGGGAAAACCTTTCGTCAATGTGAGAAACCGATGAAAATTGGCGCAAATGGATTGCATTGATGGAATTTCGAATAGTTTGAAATCAAATTGGAATGGCCAGATGACCTTTTGACACCTCGCTGTAGCGGGAAAAAAAAACCACTGCCTAGATTGGGACCCGCGAAGAGGCTAAGTCATGTTGAAAGTAAACGCGGAAATCCCCCGTGTGGCGGAGGAGGAGATGGGTGGGAGTAAATCTGGGATTTTGAATCTTCTCAAACAAGGTGTATCAAAGCAAACTTTGGAACATTTGTGAATAGCTTGCCTAAAATCTTCGACTGGAATGAGTGGAATACAAACCAGTTGTTGGAACAAATGGAATGTAATGGAGTACTGATAAATGCCGAGCTTCATAAGTCTCGAATTGCTCTGAAATTTTTGATCTTTCAGTTTTTACATCCAAAATACTGTTGGCAAATTAAATGCAAATCTGTAACTATTGATTACATTTTATAATATAACTGTATAGTACTTACAGTATAAATGTTTTGTATAATAAGTATTAAATATTGTGTTTGATTATAATTATTTCAAAAATGCAGGTTTTTAAAAACATATATTATAATTAATAATAGTTTCAAAATTTCCACTTGGTGGCTAAGCCTAACTGCGGTTTAATTTCCTTGAGTAGGTAGAAGATAAATTTCAAAATCGTTGCTAAGATGATGCATTAGACATTAAAACGAAAATTAGAAAATAAATTTCGACTAATTTTCGTGTTCCTAACATCTTTATGCCCATTTTATGAAAATTTAACTCCTACGTCCTAGGAAAGTTCTTCAACGTCACCATAGTTATGTACATAGATATCCTCATCCGTATTCAAGTTAGCTTTTAAGGCCATACAACAATAGATAAAAAGATGTCCAAGCGGGTAACCAGCATAAGAATTGCCCATTAATTTGAACGATCCAGAAGTACGTCTTGACCTATCTATCATCTTGTCAAGTACCCCCATCCGCACGTCTTTTAGCGAAATATGCCAAGAATCCCAATTTTCTTCCATATTTACGATGAAAAGGAGGGTATTTTATTTTGTTCCACCTCCATAGTGGGCCCACGCGCAGAAATTGTTCAGAATTCCAAAGCATTCGAAATTTTCTTCCCCCACCCTTCTTACAAGGGATGCATTATTCATGAAGACATCTCTGAAGCAAAAAGACAATTAATAAAAGAGTAAAATATTTCATTGTGTACTTCAGTATCTGGTACAAGAAAGCCCCGAGGAATTTACTCAAGTAAAGAAAATGAAGGAATATAAAATATTCACAGTGAAGATATACGCTCGGATTGCCTGAAGAAATTCTCTCTTTCAACATCTATTGTGAAAGCTACGAGATGTTGCCATGGTTACCGCATAATATAGGAGAGTAACTTAATATTGGATGGAGCAGACAAAAAAAATTATACAGAACTTTTCCCTCATTATACACAAATGTTTAATTTTGCATTTTTCTCTCTGAATGATAAATTATGCTGATGGGAAGCAACAGGAATTTAATTGAGGACACCAATTGTACATTTTCTCTAGAAGTTCTAAGCTTTCATAAACGTTGCTTCTTGATTAATCATTTCTAATCCTATTATTCACAAATGCTTTAAAGATTTTGTTTAATTTTTCAATGCGTTTAAATGTATAACAAAATAAAAATTAAAGTTTTTTTTTAAAAAAAATTCTATATAATAAATTTTAAAGATGGATGAAATAGCTGAAAGCAAAACAAGTGCTACTTCAAGTGAAAAAGACATAAAAGTTACCATAGTAACGCATTAATTACATATGTATTAAAAGCTGGAAGACTTCTATTATAGTTATATAAGAAAAAGCAAAGCAGACAAATGACAAGTTTTAAAATTAATGCCACAACAATGCAGTTACAATGGCAAAAGTGTCCGAAATAATGAAAGTAAATTTCAAAAAATTTAAATTTTAATCAAGAAAATTGTACTGGTTATATTTATACATTTAGCAACCTGGTTAGGTCACCATAGTCCATACAACTTCATCATAACAATTGCGACATTTAAAATTATAAATAAAAAACATAAATCAAAATTTATATGCATAAAATTAAAACGTAATTTTTTTTTATAAAATTATAACATTTGTGAAACTTAATAATTCGCATGGAAAGAAATAGAAACTTCAAAATCTTCCCCCAGAACTTTCTCGAATACTTATACAATACGGTGTGTTTTATGTTTAGATTCATATTATGAGAAAGATAATTGAATAAAGATTTTGAACTTCTCCCAACTGACGGACTGAATCCAAAATTACAGATAAGTTTTGGCGTCGAAACCACATACCAAATTTCCTTTCTCTAGCGCGTTGCGGAATTCGTGTAGAATTGGACACAAATCGACAATTGGAGTATAAAAGCCACATTACCAAACTGTACCTTCCAATATCAAATCAAATCAAAATTCATTCTTCAAACTCAGATTTTTTTTAGTTATCGTGCCAAATTTCGTGCCTAGACAGACCTAATTTCAAAAATATGTTTTTTGGACTCTTGGAGATCCAAAACTTGGAAATTGATCAAAATCTCAAAGACGCATTTTTTCGACTATTACAATACTTTCTCTTTCTCTACTTCATACACGAGAAAGTCAAAAGAAATATTTGCAGAATTTTTCAGTTCCAGCAAAATGTGACAAAAATAAGAGATTAATCAATGTTATTCTTAAAAATGATAAACCAGTGATCTCAGCTATCTATAAAAGTTGGAGATCTTCATTTCATGCGGAAAAGAAAAAGTTATTTATTTACTCCTAAATTCTATCACAGTTCTTGTAGAATATTTAAGTTTATGCCATGTGGTGTGTCAGCGAAATTCTTTTGCCAGCGAATATACACACACAGTTCACAGCACCAGCGAATTTAATTTGCGAAACTGAGCTGTATAACGTTTCGATGGAAGATAAAATAAGGAAAATTGAAGCCTTTACCATTAAGAAGTACTGAACTGGCATGAAAGCTTTAACAAATGGACTGAAACAATTTTATAATGGAATGAGTAATAGCAGTAAAGAATAATTCTATTTCTATACTATAAAACATATAAAAAATAACCCCATAATATTTATTAAGCATTTTAAGAAGCGGTAAATAGTTTAACTTTTACCGATGATTGAAAATAAAAATAAAACAATTAGCTTTATACGATAAATATAGAAAGTTCCTATTACACAAAGAGATTATAAAGTAGTGTAAATTTTATTGAAAAATTGAGAATTCGCTGAGCAAGGCTAAATACCTGACCTGATATAAAAAAATCTCGAAATTTAGTTAAGTTGAAAGTTTGATTTTTATTGTTAATTTTTTTTATTTCAAAACAGTCAAATAATTTCTTTGTTGGAGAATAATAAGAAAAGAAAGCTAATTGATTATTTTATTGGAATTTTGAGGAATCGTATCATAAAAGACTAAAATTATAACAAGTATTTTAAAAATTACATAAAAGATCTGCTAAATTCCCACGAGTGACAATACATATATTTTTCTTCTTTTACCATTGTTTGCATAAAATAAAACATAAAGTAAATTTATAACAATATATAAAACTTACCCTTTCCATTTCAGGTTATAACTACTTCATCATCCTGCGTTAATCTTGTAGATTTCCATATTTTAATTTATTTCAATTAATATTACAATATATTAATAAAAAGAATAATGCTGCTGAACAATTTACAAATTTATTTTCAAAGCGTTTCGAATGCAGTTATTAATATTCAATGTAAAAAAATCGTCTGTTCTCTCTGGTATTTTTGTTGCCATTTAGAAAGAAAGAAACCAGTATAACTAAATTCTTCAATTTACACCCAAACGATATTTAAAAATTATGAAAGTAGAAATGATAAATATGTATTTAGAATTTTAACAGAAAGAAAAATAAACTCTCATCATTTATTTAAAAATATATGGTGATAGTAACGTTCTACTTTTTAATAAATTAACTTTCAAGCATTTTTTTTTTTTTTTTTAGTTTTTGACATGAAAAATTTAAAGGTTCCATAACTAAATAGTTAATTCACTGCATTTGATGTTTTCTATGGGGAAACAAATTACTTCCGGTAAAGTTTTCTGGTTTTTTTAAAAGCCTGTAATACGTATTTCCGGTGTAATGCTAAGTCAATGGAACTTCAAAGCGGAAGTCCAACATACAAGCAGATAAAGTCAAGGTTTTTAACGTAAGTAAACAAACCAGAAAAGTCATCCATTCTTTCCTACAATGTATATAAAAATTCTCTAAATAATAGAAGGCATTGTATTAAATAAAGCATATTTCATAGCCAAATTTTGATAAGTGGATAAAAAATTATGTAGTCTAAATTATTTATACAAATTAAGCTGATTTTTTTAATAAAAAAGTTTTTTATTGTAACTTTTTAAAATTTAAAATCGACGCAGATCTACTGCAAATCCACGCCTACGGCGAAAATAAAAGGTACCAAATTAATGTTAATCATTTCATAAATGAAAAAGAATATGGAGGCATTTTTAGGATGGTGCCAATTTTTTTTCTCTTGACCGAATATGATCGGCAATAATTTTAGCCGCCTTTTGATGGCAATTTTCATCTCTTTTTTGATTACAGATTGAAAAGAACTTTGGGATGAATAGGGGATAATAGCCTTTGTTGCTGAAAATCCCCAAAACCCGCCAATCAAATCAAATTTCATAAATATAAAAAAGTTCCTTAAGAGTTTAATAAAATATTACAGGAATTCTCGATAGGCTGAAGCATTATTTTTAGGATGTTTGAAGCTGTTTTGTGCTACACTTCGCTTTACTCCTCACAGTGTAGTTTTTGAGCTGATAACCGAATTCATACGAAAACTGCTCTATTCGATTGAAGTGGAGGGATGGTGAATATGATTGAGCACATTGTGTTTTTCATATAATAGCAATAATTTGAAAATCTGTGTAAATATTTTCAATTATTGCTACTACACTGAAAGTATTACACAATATAGTTTTAATTATAGCTACTATATTGAAAGTATTACACAATATAGTTT
>BGPR01002970.1:141641-153819 GCA_013235015.1 Araneus ventricosus
AGTTTTAATTATAGCTACTATATTGAAAGTATTACACAATATAGTTTCAATTACTGTTTAACACATACACTTATTGTTTCAATTGTTATGTGACTATTGTGTATAGTGGAAATAATTGAACTATATTATGTAATACTTTCACAATATATTTCAATTATTGACACTATATTGAACTATGTTGTGAAAGTATTACACAATAGTTTAATATATTGTGTAACTACTGTTTCATAGCTATTGTGCAAATACTTTTACACAATAGTCACATAACAATTGAAACAATATTGTGTTCAATTATTGTGAATATAATATAATTTGAATTATTGTGTAACTATTATGTAAAGTACAATAACAATAGTATTACACAATAATTCAAACTATATTGTGTTCACAATAATTGAACACAATATAGTTTCAATTGTTGTGTAACTATAACTATTGTGTAATACTATTTTGTAAAAGTATTACACAATAGTTATGAATTTATGTGCACGACAATCAGTATTTTGTTTTAACTCTACTAATAATAAAGGACAATGCGTGTATGTCTGTGTGTGTGTCCATGTGTCTGTATGTTGGTCTTCTACAGGGCAGACCGCTAGAACTAGAGCTACGAGATTTGGCACAAAGATACTTTGAAGGGTGGGAATGTGCACCTCGGGGACCCTTTTTTGAAATTTTAATTAATTAAAAATTAGGCGAAATTTCTGCGTTTTTCCTTAATAACTTCCCAAAATATTACAGCACAAATATCATTTTTACACCATCTAAAAGTGTGAAAAATTGCCTTTCCAATGATATCAATTAAAGTTCCGTACAATGTTTTCTCGAATTTTAATAAATTTTTGAAAATATTTTTTGGCATAATTTAGAACAATACTTTTCATTGTTGCAACGCAACTCAAACCGTTTTCATTGTTTAAACAAATATTTAATTGCATGTTTCTCTTTCATTGATAAAAGCTGAGTTAATATAATAATACATTTTGCTTCCATATTTTATTTCATCGAAATTTTTGTGAAATCTGCAAACGAAGCTCTCCGAGATATTCCTTTGCTTATATTAAGAAACATAAGCTGAAAGGTTATGGTTGCTATGTTTTTATTCTTTTTTGAACATGTTTTAAATCCAGCTTACACGTCTCTGGCCATAAAATCCGCTGCTTATTTTTAATGTTGAAATCAAATGCAAATTTTGCAAGAGAAATAAGCAAGTGAAGATAGCGCCGACAACGTGGACTTAGAGGTTACTGGACATGGTCAGTTATTTGATTCCATTAGGAACAATTATATAGACAATGAACAGAACAGGTACAAAGTCACTAATAGAGCATGGGTTAAATATCTACCACAATCTGAAGTTTAATATTACATTGTTAAAGCAGCCATGAATATAAAATGATACAAGATTCAATTGAAATCCTATTCCTGGCTAGTCGCCGAAGGCGGCTAGTATTGCATAAATGCATATATGAGTTCGTTTTAATTGTAATAAATTTCGTTTTTCCTAAATAAAGAATTAATACATCCCAAATCATCCTCTTGTCCCCATATTAAACTATTCCGGGACGCATATCGATGGATTTTTGCTTGTTTGTTTGTAGCTCTTTTCGACAATAAATAATGCAGAAGTGTCAAACTGTCATTAATTATAATATATGTAGCATTTAAAGTTGAGATCTTTGTTCGGACAAATTTTAGGGGGAAAAAATGTGACTGGCTTCGACTCCTTGCGTGTTGAGGTCCAATATTCAATTTTCATTTCTCTTAAATTATTATACAGGGGAAAATAGGATAAGACAGAGTAGTTAAGACTGGAGGTCCTGTTTGAGCTAATCTATTTAACATAGAGCTTGTCAAATTTATTAAATTACTCATTGTTTATCTGAGTATAATAAATAATTCCTGAAAAGCTATAGTTTAACTTCTTATTGATGAATGATTTTTTTATAGAAAAATTTAAACCAGCTGGTTTTACGCCAATGGTGGGGTAAAACCGGAGACACATGTTAACTCTATGCGAAATTAGGAAAACTAACAGCCTTTCAGTGGGAAAGTATTAGACATTTTTATTTTATATGCAAATTATAATTGGGTTAAAATTGACATGTAAAGCAGTTTCCTCCTTCCTCTGCACCACTTCAGCTTTCGTGGGCCCAGCAAAGACATTTCTATATTGGATCCACCCTTCTCATTTATTTAACTTA
This sequence comes from Araneus ventricosus, assembly GCA_013235015.1. Classification (NCBI taxonomy): domain Eukaryota; kingdom Metazoa; phylum Arthropoda; class Arachnida; order Araneae; family Araneidae; genus Araneus; species Araneus ventricosus. The sequence goes on from BGPR01002970.1 coordinate 143,846, forward strand.
GAAAATACATCATTACACTGTACATTCAACGTCGGACGTGTTTTTATCGTCTTCATCGGAAGAATCATCATTATCGTCTGGACCGGTCTTGCGCCACTTGCCTTACCCGAGTGCAGAGGTTATTAAAGAAATGACGGGAGGCTGTCTTTTTCAAACAGCAAATCGGATTCTTACAATTTTTTCAACTAATCGGATTCTCTTTGTTACTCGCGAGACTCTTTTGTTTCTCGAAGTTACTGGTGATTCTCTTTTTTTTCCCTCGAAGTTACTCTCAATTCTCTTTTGTTTCTCGAAGTTATTCTAAATTCTCTTTTGTTTCTCAGAAATACTAATGTATGGAAAATTGGCGAAATAAAATGAAACTAAAGTTACAATGAAAATTGTTTTATTTCTCTCTTAATAAAATATATTACAATGTCAATTCTTTTGTTTTGAATTCTTCAATCATGCGTGGATATGTTACAATTCTGTGTAGGATCGGTCGATGATAGTAGTCGCTGAACTACAATTCCGATTTTCAAATTTTTTTGTAACTTCTGTTGTTACTCTTTATCTCTAAAATAAGACATCAGTTATGTTTTTAACATATGTAGTTACCGAGATATAGAGGATCTCCCATACAACGTTTTTTGCGGCGTTTCGGCGTGTGAATCAAATTCCTTCCTGAGGCCCCAATGGGAGGAACGTAGTCCTAAGTTAAAACGAAATAGAACTACGCAATTATTGTTATTGTTGATTGATAGGGGATAAATCCTTAATAAGCATATAATAAGTTGGACCAAATAGAGTTTTCATAACACTAATGATTATTACATAAGGATAGTTTAAAAGCAAAGAAACATTACAGAGTTCACGACTTAAAACAAATTCACCTGCACAGACGCAGTAAATTTAACAACAACGACACAGCCACTATGTCTATTCCTTATTCTTTACTACTGGAATGTAATTCAGAGTCAGTCTGATAGAAAGGAGAACTAATAGTGTCAGAATTAAAAAACCCAATTTTACAGCATTCTTCCCCTAATAATAGGGTAAATACACGCGCACATGAAAAACATACGTTGACATGTGGCTCTTCAATTTTTGAATCTACTGCGCATCGTGCCGTCTCAACGATAATAACAATTTTATTACTGGTTGAAATAATTGCTTATTTTCTGTTTTATAATATCTTAGCTATTAAAGTTCTAGTTCATAGAACGTAAATCAGGTTCTTTTTAATATATTTTTATACTTTGCATAATTTATTTATAATCGTGTCTTGATTATATTAGAATCATTAGTTTCATTTAGCAGTATAAGAGAAAGTCTAATCCAATTTATATTAATGTTTCTGAATTTATAATATATTATATTAGGTTTACTTAAAATACTTTTTATTTTTTTACAAGTTGGTTCATAAATACTATGCATACCATTGTGTTGGTTAGAATTATTAGAGTTAGGCCTAAAAGAAAGTTCGATTTAAGATTTTAAAAAAAATTACTTAGAATTTTCACTGGCCATGCTTTGTTAGGCGGAAGCTTGAAAAACGCTTTCTTAAGATAATTGTCTTTTTTGAATAGTAACACACAACAACCGAAAAATAACGCGAAAAGGTTGTGCCGAATGTAAGCAAAGCGTGAGATGTTAGTGACAGATATATCAACGCTAAATGAAGCAAATGCATGCTTATAAGACTATCTATTTCTTTGCGTTATATGACTTGAACGTCACAAAAATTGACTCACTTGGAAATTTCTATTTCAAATGACTTCGTTGATTGCGATATCAAAAACTGATAAAAATTTCAGGCCAACTGTCTCTCATGACCTTGCCCCTCGAGCCTTCTATAGGCGGAAGGACGAGTTTTGCGTCAAAAATTTCTTCATTTATAATCTGGTAGAAGAGCATCAAGTAACCAGTAGCTTTGGAGCATCGTTTTCTGTGACGAAGACATTCGTCGGACCTCTTCTAATTGTAATTGCGGACAGGTGATCTTATCAGTTGTAAATCGAAATTAACTTCTTAATTTGCAATCTAGAGATATGCAATGGAAAACATTTTTCATGTCAGCAAATTACAAACTGTGAGGATTAGTTTCATAATTGAGCTGTCATAAATAGGAATTGAAGCTTTCAAGGTTCTACGCAAAACAACCATTCTCAGTCCAAATGAAAGCAGAGCCTCCATTAGCAGTAACATATAAAGTTTTTTTTGGAATTCGATTTAATCTTAAGAATTACCTAATGAAGAATTTTGACCATTGGAAGTTGATCGTTGAATGGTAAAAAATGTTGTTTCGGAATCATCAAGGAGCTAATTTTGCGAGTGATGCGCGCGCACCATTACACGTAACTGCATTAATGATGGACAAGATAATTAAGTTACTAATTGCTTTCACGGTATGATAAATTATCGATACATGTGTAAAACGTACGCAACTTCCCGACCTTTTAACATGGTAATAATTTTAGGCTGGCATACTATCTTTAAATTACATGACGCGAAAATCGTTCATGGGAAAAAAGTAAAGGAACTAGTATTGTGAAAAGTTACTATTAGACAGACAAGAACACCGTCCCACGTTCCTACAACCAAAAAAATGTGGAATGCTCCACGATTTTGCATGTCATCCTTGCGTAGGGGCCATGCTAATCATCTCTGTATCGTTCCAATTTTAGTATATGTCAGTGTTTCCCAACCTTGACTGTGCTCCCAGCCAAACCTTTTGAAAATTCTTAAACCTCCTATGTAAAATATACGTAATTTTTAACATTCAAAATTAAATTGTTCACTGAAGAAACTTAAATTATAGGTTTCAGGAAGAAATCACCAGGAAATTGCTGAAACAAAACAGTAAGTATATCTTCAAAACATACTTAGAACTGAAATTCAATACGAAATAATTTTAATAATAATAAATTTTTGTAATTTCACCATTTTTTTTAAAAAAGTTTGCGGGGATTAAAAATTTTTTTATATGTTTTATATTTTTTAAAAATTTTAGCGAGTAGATCCTAAAGAAAAATGTGCCGTTTCGATCCGACAATTTATATATAATAATTAAATGACAATAGAAAGGTTGCTTTTAAAATCTGGACGAGTTCATTTTCGAATCGCTCCCTTAACAATCAAATTGCCTCCCTGTGGTGCGTGAGCCCCATGTTGGGAAACGCTGGTATATGTACTGCCGAAGCGAGTACAAACTATAAGACAGAGAGACGGACGAACAGCCAACATTCTTCCTGTAAAATGCTCCATATAAAAATCGTTACGCACAATCGTTACAACGGCTGATGCAGGCAAGAGAGTCCACACCAAAACTCTACCATACTACGAAGTTTTCGATAAGATAAGATAATGAAATAGTTTTTTTTTAAAAATCTTCAGCTCATATACATTTATGTTGTGATACAAGTCAGACATATTCAATATGAAAATAAAATCCTTTACAGATAGAGAGCCATAGTATTTCAGAAACATAGAAAAAAAAGAGGATGAGAGATTATGTTACAGATGAATAACTTAAATTTTTTACTCTTACTTTCTTCCTACAGTATATTCCGTCGGTATTAATCGATACAAAAATAATTATCAATAATTGATTTGCTTTGACCTTTGCAGTGGCGAATCCAGGGGGGCTATCGGCCTGCAGTCCCCCAAAGCTAAACTAAAATTCTTGATTTTATTTAAAATCACTACAACTGTTTTGCTCTTAATTTTCATTAAAAAAATAATAAAATCGGGAAAACATTGCTTTCTGGTTTGACAGGCTCGAAACTTTTCCTACTTTTCTAGTCATTCCACTTGTATTTGTAGCGCTGAAGTGGTCGAAAATTTTTTGGCTAGTTATTTCATTGTATTTTTATTAAATTATCGAAAGTATTGTAGTTTTTTTTTATGATTCTTATTGCCAGGTGAGGAAAGTCTGTAAAGTGTTTTGGTTTACATAAGCCATGAGGTTTGATCTTCGTCACTACGATACAAAATTGTTATGATTTCAGCCCGTGGGCCCCCCCGACCCGAATCCTGGATTCGCCACTGGACCTTTGCATAAGGATCATAGTATTATGAATGTAAAGTCTAGGTTTTGGGACCGGAAGGTTCCAGGTTCCAAATCCGATTCCACCATGTATGTAGTCAAGAGTCAAACATCGTCCCGCTGGTGAGGTGCAGAAATTTAGAGAGGGAGATTTTGGCTCAGTTGCCGTCTATAAATTTAAAATTAAGAAGACCGTTAAAATAACTAAATTTGAACATTGTAGATTTTAAAATCAACTTTCGAACTACAGGTTATGTTTGAAATCAAATGAGAAGGTCAGTTTTATAATGCTATCATGTAAGTTATTATACAACATTGTCCCTCTCTATTCAAGATGTGTCTCTTAGCTTTACATCCTTATAAGATATAGAATATTTGTGAAATGTGCTGGTTTTTTTTTATAAATTTTTAGATGTGGAACAGTCCGTAAAAAAATATACGTAAAACTTCAATTTTCTCTTTCAGTCTCTATTTTAAACTAAAGCAGCTTTATCGTAAAAATAATACAAATAGTTAATTTTCGGGAAAATGCTTGGTTGTTCTTGAAGGTTTTTCCGTTTTAAAGTTCCGCAAGATTTATTTCTTAAGCATTTTAAACTTAGCGGAAGAATTTATGCACATCTTTCTTTCTGTAGGAAATAAAATACACCAAAATAAAAATCGGACCTTCGTTTGAAATAAATATTAAAAACTTAAAATAAATAATGAAAAAAATCATAATTACATAGTTTTCACATTCATTCTAGAACCCCAAATACTGAAATGACAAAGAAATATTTAAATAGTAGAAAACAGCAACCTTGAATATTTATCGTCGATTTTACTTTAAGGACAAGCCAAGAATTCAAAAATCATTTTCTCTCTTTGTATTTTTTTAACATTATTTAAATAAAGCAAAGAGATCGTGTTACTTGAAATGTCTCATTTTCATTGGCATGATGGGTGATTCCGCATGACATTCAATGGCAAGTATATGACAGCATAATATCGCAGTGATGGCAAAGTTGGTTACATTTTAGATCTACGGTTAGATTAGGTGATCAAAGTAGTATCAATTTCATGTTGTCAATGAAAAGAGGCAGCTACACGACTTTAAGAAAAAAAACGACCTAAGAACTGGTTTTATACAGCAGCTTAGATAATCCAATTAAAAGCTGACAAAATTCTTTGAATAGCTTTCAACAACACTGCTTAAATGCATCACTTTTCAAATGATGTTATAAAAACTATCATCGAATTATTGAAGATGGCATTCAGTTGCAACAGAAAATAAAATTTTGTAGATCGATATCTAAAGTCAAATTTAGATCTTCGAGACAAGTGGGAAAAATCTACGTATCCCGAATTAACCCCTTACCATACAATGACGTCTCCGACTCGCGCATCAAATTACAGAATTTTTATTATTTAAATCCGTATTTAAGTCAACGTAACAATTAGTTTTAAATACAAAAATGACCTGGACACACTTAAATGTCTCAAGTTTCCTTTACTATCTTAAATAGATTGAAATAATAAAAAATACCCCAAATGGATGGTGGCATCTAATTAGGAGGTTAAATAAAATCGTATGTCAAGAAGTTAAGTTTAGTTTTAGATATATTAACGTCTCGTTGTTGAAGCAATAGGAGGGCTATTTTGGGACGGACCTCGTAATTTTGAACCGGGGTCCGATGACGAAGACGACACCTGCCAAACTTCCGCATCACACCAACGGGGGGACTTTTGGCCACTACTTATAATTTAACATACAACAGGCGCCATACACGGCGGATCTTCAGTGGAATCAGGTTTCGAACCTGTAACCCTCTGGCACCGAAGCCAAGACCTAAGATAACAAGGTATAGAGTGCCTTTATAAAGCTTTGTTATTAATAACGTTAATATGTTTTTGAGCTCTGCGTTCACCTACCTTGTTTTCATTAATTAATTAATTGTACTATTGTCATTTAACAACTACAAATACTATCATTAAGCACGAGGATCGAAAGTTGAGTTATTTTGATTGAATCGTTACAGCTTTTAGGAAGAATTCTTATGGGTAAATTGAAAATTACGTGGTTAAAATGGGATAGGTCCCCAAGCATAACGTTTTTAATTACTTGACCGATGAGGTTGACACATTCTATATAAAATGATCTAAGGAGCTTACACTTTCATAACTCACTTCCATATCATTAGATTGGAAGCTAAATAGTCTAATTTTTAGTTACATTAATGCCCCGTTTAGAAACAACACGAAAGTTCTTTCTGGGCGAACCTCGTTATTTTGAACCGTGGTCAAAGGACGAGGATGACACCGAAACTTGCACTCATCTCCAAAAATTCCATATCACATCAGTAAAATGATGTTTTATCTTCGAAGTCAGATATAACTTACAATTTCTATTCAGGATCATATGCAAGTTGTATCTTTGGGTGGAATCTGGTTTGGAACCTGGAACTCTACGGCCCGGAATTCGAGCCCTTTCTATCACCGAAGCTCAAAGTTAAGTGATTGGCAGACATTGTATGCTAGTTTAGAATTATGTTACATTGTTATGCTTTTAAATAAATTTAAGCAGGCTGTCATAGATTTGATCATTAGCATTAAGAGTGCGTTTTCAGTCACAAGACAGAATCAGCAACTTGCTTGAAATTTCTAATTTAACAGCTACATCTTGCGTAAAAAAATTGATCCAACGTAATGGCAATAAGCTTTGCCGTAATGCGAAGAAAAATCAATCTTCACGTTGGTTAATTTATTCCAAAGAATCATTAGATCTGTATTTTTGGAGTTAAGAAAACATACCAAATTTCATTCTTCTAACTGGTTGCATTTAGAATTATTGTGTTCATATACACGCACATGGATTTGCAGGCGTAATATAAAAAATGTGATTTTCGGATTCAGGGAGGTCTAAAACGTTGTCAAAATCTCCAGATAGAATTTCTTTTGACTTGTATCAACATTTTTTCTTTGACAAGAGAAAGTGAAATGGCGAATTTTATCCCTTTATGCAGTAGAACTTTGATTAACCGTTAGTTTTCGTCAACCGTCATCGCCTAAGAAATCTAATTCGTCATTTCTGTAGACTGCTACTCTTATATTGAAGCTCATATTGACCTCTTTTCAAAATTAAATACAATATGTGCGTATTATTCACTTATAAAGGATTTTATTTTCATTTTCGTCCCAATTCAGCAGTGAAATTACATTATACTGTACATACAGTGACTCAAAAAAGTATTGGGGCACAAGAAACGTTCAAGCGTTCATTTCGTAAATTTCTACTATTACATAAATACAAAAGATAATTTTAATAGTTTTTGTATCTAAACACTCTGAGAAATCTATTACAACCATTACAATTAAATACAACTAATATAGAAATGAGCTATTTGAAATGGTTTGTCTGCAACTACGAAATTAAGGTCAAAAAAGTATTGGGGCATTTAGGAAAACCAGCTCGATAAGAAGCCAATTCCGGCAGAATGTCTGACATAACTGCAACTAGAATTGCAAACCTAGAAAACACTAGTTAAGAAGCATGGGGCAGGAGCTATTACGTCAGTCCATCATTTGCATGATAGCATGGGTCGAAAAAATTCGGAGATATCCATTGACATGAAAAAAACTAACCATTTGTCATTGAAAACGTGGAAGCTGTGAGAGAAAAATTGGTGAATTTGTAAATGTAAGTAAATCTACTGTACATAATATAATTTCGAAATACAAGAAGACAAAATCAGTTAAAAACAGACCAAGAACAGGTCGCCCACGTCGTTTCAATGAGCATGAAGAGAGGTGGATTGTTAGAAAAATTACTTGCAATCCTAAAGCCAGTGGAGTGAAATTAACTTTAAAAGCGCAGCAAAGGTTTAACAAGTCTGCTAATCCAGATACAGTCCGGAATATCTTGAGAAAATACAATTTTCATGGCCATGTAGCTAGAAAAAAACCATTCCTCAGTAAAGCACATCGAAGAGTTCGTTTAGAATTTGCTAAATCCCATAATAAAATGCCTCTGGAGTTTTGGAATTCAGTTTTATTTCTAGATGAGAGTAAATACAATGTTCTTGGAAGCGATGGGAAGCAAATGGTGTGGCGAAAATCCGATAATGAACTGGAAATGAAGATTCTGACTCCTTCTGTAAAACATGGTGGTGGTAGCCAGATGGCCTTGGGCTGTATGAGTGCTGTGGGTGTTGGGAAATTACATTTTATTGATGGAATGATGGACAAATATATGTATTTAGACATTTTAAAACAAAATTTGAAACAGGGTGCTGAAAAAATGGGCATATTGACACATTACAAACTCTATTAGGATAATGACCCAAAGCACAATGCTCATATCTGCAGACTCTGGGCTTTATATCACTGTCCCCAAGTAATTAAAACTGCTGCACAGAGTCCAGATCTCAATCCCATTGAGAATATTTGGGACCATTTGAATAACAGAATTCGTAAATTTAAAATTTACAGCAAAAATGAACTTAGAGAAAAACTCATGTCTGAATGGGATGAAATAGAAGGAAATGTTTGTGCAAATCTTTTGACATCCTTGCATAAACGACTGAATGAAATCATAAAATGTAAAGAAGGACCAGCACATTATTAAGAAATAATGTTTGAGTAATATCGAACAATTTTGTTTGCGTGCCCCAAAACTTCTTTGACCATGAATTTCAGTTATACAACAAGAAATGTTAATTTCAGTATTACTGCAATAATATTGCAAATTAATTTTCATGTTTTTGGATTTTATTCAGTCTACAGATATAACATGTACAAAAAGCATTTGGTTTAAATTTAAAAAAATGATTTATTCTTTCACAAAATGTTTGGTGGCTTATTGTGCCCCAATACTTTTTTGAGTCACTGTACGTATTAGGAGCTTTCTGTTATCCGTTCACATTTCTGGTGACGGCTAATCGAAGTTTTATTTCATTTTGAGACCCCCCCATGGTTTGAATTTCTTTATGTTGAACCTTTTTCATACCACGTAAACTTCTTGCTTTCATACGACATCTCGTTCATTTCGATATCTTAAAAATTCAAAAAAAAAAAAAAAATTATTCAAATGATACAACAGCTGAAAAATTTTCATGTTACCTTGTGGCAGAACCTTCAATTCCTTTATGCCATAGGATGAATTTTTCATCACAATCAGAGATTAAGTAGGAAATTCTTAATAGCATGAAGAGGAAAATGCTTGGAGAAAAATAATGGATGTTTTCAACGGAATGATATATGGACATTGTAAATCATCTTACATACGAGAAAACTGATTGGAAACAATTTAATACGAGCACGTACTTAAGTTGTGAGAACCGGAAAAAAGTCTTAACCGCTTTCCAATTACGAGAAATTAATTAAGAAGATATATTTCCACGTTAATTCATTTCCGACAACTTTATGGGGTAAAAAAATGGCGGATCTCCGAAATTCGTTCTTTTAGGAGAAAATTAAGATGCCTCGTCTATTGCGGAAACCATTAATATAAGTAGTATTTTTATCAGATAGACTCCCGTGCTTTTATAATGGAATTTTTAGCACATATGATAAATAAGATGAGATTCCAAATTGAATAAAGTGAGATTTCCGCAAGAAATTGTTTTTATTTAAGATGATTATCTTTTTTTCTGACAGTAACATAAATTGATTCCGATCCGGGCATATTTTTTGTCGGGATGCGGAAAATTTCATTAACTACAGATTTCTACGTGAATAAAATAAAATGAAAGCTGAAATATGCATTAGAAATGCAAATTAATTGTAATAATTTTTCTAAGACAGATGAAGAAGCTATTTTTTAACATTTCTCTTTTAACTGAAGGTTAATGTCAACTTGAAATTTTTATATAAATACCTAGTAATTTTTTCTGCATATTTTGCTTTAATTAATACTCAGTTTTAGCCAATTTATATTCTTAACCCGGGAGGAAGCGCGGTGGTCATTTTA
>BGPR01002971.1:0-22723 GCA_013235015.1 Araneus ventricosus
AAACAGTGTGTTTTAATATAAAATGAGTATGCTATGTGAGAAGTAAAAAATCCTATCCACTGATACCTTATTCATTACTGTAGGTTTTGTATCAGTTTAGAAAAAGGGATGTTGACAACGGAAATAATATACAGGATTCATAAAAATGAAAAACATATGTACACTTTATTTCATTGCATTCGTCAGTGAATTCATCTTTATGCTAATACTAATCGCTGCTACCTTCACTATCGTTATTCACTTCTTCGTCCCCACTCTCAGAGTCATCTAATTCTATCACATCATATGGCTCTTCAATAACTTGTACTTCCATATCATCATCAGGAGCTTCTTCCTCCTCTTCTAATGTCTCAACTTCTTCAACATGATTTGAAGCTCTTTTATTTTCTTTTGCTTGCTTTTTAGTCTCCAGGCTTTTCCTGTATGCTATAAAAGTATTTAATTAAAGTTAAAATTTTTTTCTTTTTTGAACTTGTTATTTTCTAGTATAATTTTATAATATTAAGTTTATACTTTGTTTCTATAGTTACATAGCATTTATACTTTCAAGAATTTAATCAAAAGAACATTTAAGCTTAAAAAGGAGGGGAGGTGTACGTTTCTAATAGGTCAGCAGCAGCCAAAATGTGAGCCAAGCACAGCAATATTACACACAAAGGTGATTTTATTACACATGAACAAGTAATTTCTTTTCCAATTTTGAACTAAGGTTGCTATATTTGGAGTTGTTCCAAACATCTTGGCAACTGATTTTGGAAGTAACATTTATGCTTGCTGACTACTGCTCTCAACTTAATTGGAAAAATACTAAAAAATGTTTTAAAATATATGTTCTCGTGAATTTGCATAACAAAATTAAAATAAAAAATTATAAATCTTTTTATTTTCTTACTTATTTCAAACTACTTTTTCATAATTAATAGATTTAGTATTTTAATACACAGAATAACATGTAATTTTTATTAAAAAAAATAGGTAGAAAATAAATATCGCATGATCATGAAAGGGAGATTTGCAGCAAAACATAACAGCTTAATTTAAAATGTGAATCAAATAGCATAAATTTGCATTAGCATAAATTTATAATGGAATGGAATAAATTAAAATGTGGTATTTTAAATATCATGGTAAATTGTTTATTACCTTAATAACAATTATGAATATATTTTTTAAACAAAAATGCAATTAATATTTTCAAATTACTAATAAAAATAAAACTTCTTGATAATTACAATAAAACATCAAAAGAACTGAACTTAAGACTGATTCAAAGGTACAGACCTTATAAAGTATTTGAAAACAAACAAAAAAAAATGATGCTTACTAACTTTAATGGTAATCATTAATTCAAAGAATAGAACTTAAGGCATACAAGGATAATATAAATACCTACTGCGAGGAGTACAAAAAGTGATTATGTTAACCCTTTGCACTCAGTAAAGTATTCACTGAATACAAGGGCTCATTTTAATGCGGTAAACCTGGAGTTTACGGTGCGCACATGTCACTCGCCAATTTTTCTTGGAGCAATTTCAGTTGCTGTCGCCAAATGCTGTTTTGGATGTGCAGTGCACTTTTTATTGCTCTCTTGTGCATGTGTCAGCTGAAAAGGAGAGATTGAGCACTCAATGCCTACGGCATTTCAAGTGTGTACCGGGCAATTTTGAGTTAAGGAACCATCAACGGCTTCGCTTTCAGCATAGCAGGAAAGTAGTAGCTACGCTTTTACTTTTTGAATGTTAGGAATCTAGATTTTTAAAAAAATTCCAAAAACGAGAATTTCTGCACGCAATGCCTGCGGCATTTCAAATGTGTGCTGGGCAAAATTTTTAAACTTTAATTGTCGCTTCGCTTATTCATTGAGAAATGAAACATACAGAATACAGTACTAAACCAATATTCAAACCGAAGATTTCCAAATGAAGTTTTATTCAACTTTGAATGAGTTGATCAATCACTTCGAAGGGATGAACAAAACAGTTCAATAGAAATGCACAATATAGCGTGATGTGCAAAAAGACACTGTTGAAAATATTAATTTCCGCTCATGTCACTCGTTAAAAACATCATTGTGAAACCAAAACAAATGTTCTTTCATCTCCGTTCTTGGTGGCAAAGAGTTGGTGATCCTCGGAGGAACGAAGTAAGTCGGCACCGTAGACTCCAGATTCACATTTAATGCTTCACAAAATAAAATAAAAAATATTAAATGTACCAGCTGATTTTCTATAAAATTAAACTTTGTAGGTACCTTTTTTAATTATTGAAATCAAGAAATAAAGTAATGCACTGTCTAGAATAGTGCCTGGGAGGTGCCACAAGGTACAAATGGTTAAATATACTTTAAAGTAACACATTTGTTAAAAAATTTTATCCACAAAATAACACATGAAAATATATTGTATATAATTACTTATTAAGCAAATCAATATGATCACAAAGGAAACATTTCACTCACCAATTAAAGCACTGTGCAAAGGTGGAATTAAAACATCTAAATCAAGATCATTCAATGCTTCAAATACGTCTTTGGCTAGCAGCCGTTTCCTATTATCATCTTGTGATAAACTGTTAGCACTAAAGAAAAATGAAAGGGTTAGTTATTTAAAACATTTAATTCACAAAACAAGTCATCCTGTATTAATATTTTAGATTATATAATTATTACTAAAATATCTTTTCAACGGCTATGAAATTAAATAACAAACGTGGGCCCATTCCAAAGTTTTAACATTTCTAAAAGAATAGGAACACACACATTTCTTGAACAACAGGTGGATTTTAAGGATTAATTTTCTGAACAACTCTGATGTCTTCAAATAAAAATCGTTTGCTTAGAAAAAGAATTGGGTGGTAGACAAAAGCTTTTTTTTTCTGTTTAAAACTAGGCTTAAGCTGTTGCACTCAACACTGGTGTGTGATAAACTGCAAGCAAAGTTAAAATAATACATCTCTGTACATGATAATTATTCTTATTATAATCACTATATAGGAGACCACATATCTGGCTGATAAGACACACAGAGCAGGCTGATTCATGATAACACAACCTTAAATCTAACAATAGAGAATATAAATCTTAAATACAAAGTATAATACTGATAAAATTATCTGTAACATATCATCAATTATCATTATTTTGCTTAAAATATTCTGAAAAGTGTATTATAATGAACTCGATACTTTCGACAAATCAATCTAAAATTTAAAATTGATAAGTTGCCATGAAAAATAATTTAATTAAGTTTTTATCAACAAAATATTCAGTATTGCGCATGCAAATTACAGATAAATAAAAGGTAATGAAACCACTAAGAATTATAAAACATTTTTAATAAAGGAAATTAACTCGGAATTTACTATAGTGGACACTTGGTTAATTCGAAATTTGTCAGGAATTCAAATATTTCTCTGATACTTTGAATTTGCTAATAACAATTTTAAAATACCATCTGTAATTTGAATTTATTTTAGTTAATTCGAAGTGAAAAGTCAAAAATTGTATTTCTGAATTGTTTTAATTAATTGAATATATCAGTTCTGTGTGTATTCAGTGACTGTAAGTGAATAATTTCTTGAGGCCCATAATTCATTCAAGGACTTTATTGCTGAACAATACTTCAATCAATAAAGGAGTAAAAAATTCTAACTTTTAAAAAAAACTTTGAACCTGTTAGTTGTGAATTATGCTGTTTAGTTTGAACTGTTATATTCAATACTGTTTGCTTATTAAAATTACTTATCTAAATAAATAATTTTTTTAATAATAATTATCACTTTATTAGAATTAGTTACTGTTTATTACTTAATTATTTATTATCTATTAAATATTGAAATAAATCCTTAATGCTATTTTTAGTTCAAAAATTGTCATTTTCTCTTGCTGCACTCGTTTTCAGACGCAGCTTTTGTTGAATTCAAAATTTCGGATAAATCAAATTTTTAATGTTATCCTTTCAACTTTGAATCAGCCAAGTTCCACTGTTTTATAAAAATATTATTAGAATTTATTTTATTCTTATACAAGATTATGTCAGTTCAGAAATATTCAGCATTTTCTTATGTACTACATGCACAATCAGGGTGGCTACAGAAACTGTGAAAAAAATGTCCCTGACTAAACTTGCAACATTTCCCTGATTTGCGGCTACCAATTATATTAGTTTCCTGGCTTTCTCCCTACTCAGAGTCACTGTATATGTACAATTTACAGTAAAAACACTTTTACCAGTTATTTAATATGAAAAAAATTAATTTTTTTTATGAAATTTAATTTTTTAAAAATGGAATGAACATCCTAAAAAAATCTATTAAAACAATATATTACATTTCTTATATGTAAAAAATACTGGAAATTTTAACAAAATACTTTGCTTCTAAAACTGCATAAGAATTCTAAGAAAAATTAAAACTACTCTTTGCAACACAAGTTAAATTATGTTAACAGTAAAGGTTATTATGATCTTTGCTCAAAAATTTAAAACAGTTCAATAACTAATTAGCTTTGCTTGGGTACCAGAATAACATGTTGCAGCATAAATGTAAAAATAGTATAATTATATGTACCCAATAATATAATTTTAGCAAAGATTTAAATAAGAGAAACTGCCAAAATATTACTTCAAATCTTTATTTTTTAGCAAATCATAAATTAATTGCTCTAATCAAAAACTTATGCTTTTATAAATAAATATAAGTTGTTTTAAAAAATCCATTTATTATTAAGAATAATTCTATATATAAGATACAAATTTATAGATAATAACTCAAGTAACAAATAACTATTAATTTACCCTGATTTTTAGATATTTTTATGAATTTCCCTGACTTTTCCAGATCCGATAAAATTCAATGACTTTTCCCTGATATCCCGGTTCTGTCGCCACCCTGACAATGCATAGTCAAAGTGCAAGCAAGAAGAATTTTACTTAACCACTTAACAGTTTCTTCTTTCTTCCATATTGTGTCCAAAAATAAGCACATTTTTGTATCCAAATTGATTTTATAAATTAAAATCAGCTGTCAAAACAGTTACAAGTACCGATTTTATTAATTTTTTTTATAATTTTTAATTGCTGGAGGAAAAAAGGACTTAAAAATTGGTTTACCTGACCTAAAAAATGGTTTACAATTGTTTTGCTATCCAACATTAATTAAACTGCTAAAGCCAATTGCAAATTAAAGAAAATGGAAAGGCCGGAAAAATCAGTGGATTGGCTTAAAAAAATTACCTGCCCAAGCGGTGTTCAGGCAAAAGTGTTAAGTGGTTACGGATAACAAGCCCAAGAATCCATAAAAAAAATCTATCCAAAGAACCAGCTTTACAAACCAACCTAATTGAAACAACAATGAAAGAATTCTTCTGTACGCCATTTCAACATTGCCTGGGATTAATCTCTAAATATGTAATGGAAGGCACACAGGAAATTTTTTTGGTACTTTTCCCATTAGCTTGACAAGTCAAAATTCTACCACTTGGCCAAATACAGCAAACCTCTACAACAAAACGTGCATTTTTTTCCTGCTTCACAGTATAAGGTTGCTGTCCTTGGAGCACCTGTGAACACTTTAATGACTTCCGTGCTCTAATAGAAAAGTACTAATTCATCTCAATATTTACTCTTGACAACAATTCTTTTAAGTTTTAAAAAAGTGCAAATTAAAAAGAAATTACAATTTCTATCAGCCACCGATTCTTTATACAGTAACACTTCTCTAACCAGCCGCCTCTGCATGCCAGTCACTTCTCAATGGCCATTATTGTTTGGCATGGAATTTTTGGCCTATGATCCCTACAGACATAATGGTAAAATAAACTCTAGGAACAACCACTTGAAACCTTCCGAGCAGCAAGGGCGATTTCCTACTCATTTTCAACCAATCCATTCCATTTAAATCCATTCCTTTCATCTCACTGACTTTGGGAGGGAAGACAGGCGAACAAAAAGTACGTACATTCAAAAACCCCAGAAATCAAATCGAAATAATCATCCCTTTCTCAATGTGGAGAGAAAAGTGAACTTTGCCCTCTACTAGGGTGGGAGATTTGAGCAACCATGTTTACTAAATACAGAGCAAGAAGCACAGCCTTTTAATTTCTCAACACTGCCCAAACGTGTTGTTATGAATCTACATCAGTGTATTGCATTTAAAAAGACAACACATTTAAAAGACTAAGCAAGTTCTCTGAATCTACCTGATTTTCTCTTTGATCTGGTGTAATAGTCTCTCAATAATACAGCCCATCTTGGCAAAATGATACTTTATTAAAATAGCTGAAACATTATATAGAACCAACAAGCAACATGAACACAAAAACAAGAACAGCTACTATTACTACATAACTGGATTGCTACCAGGGATTGATCCAGGTTTTTTTCAGGGCCCATTTTTGTGGATAAATTATTTTTGTGGAAAAAAATATATATTTTTGTGAAACATTTTTTATCATGTAAAACCTTCAATTTTAGCAGTTATATTTCAATATTTTACATTTAATATCAAAAGTGTTTCATTGAATTTCAGTGAACAATTTTAAAAAGGGATCATTTTTATAAAATGAAATTTTTTAAAAGGCCGTTAAAAAGCTGTTTTTACGAATTTGAATTTTGTGAAGGGGCCGTTTTTATGAAGTGGAATTTTGTGAAGGGGTTGTTTTATGAAGTGGAGTTTTGTGGAGGGAGCGCAAAACGGCCCCAATTTTCACCTGGACTGGCCCATGACTACATTTCTGATACAACGCCCACAATCCGGGATCTTAAAGGAAGCTGCCAGAAGACTGCATATGCTCCAGACTTCCCCTGCTATTGTGCAGCTTTTTGCATCCAACAAGTGTATAGAAGTGGTTCATCAGTATGATGAAAGGAAATCAGCAAGAAAGTTACATATCTTTCAGCTGCAGAACACAAACAAAATCATTAATTGTTAACTCAAAAGACTTTGGTAAAAAATGATGATATTATTTCTCATTCCTGTACAACTACAGATGAATTGATTTGAGATTTGCTTTCCCAATTAAAAAACTAAATTGAAAAAATGTTACCTCCAAAAAAACTGAAAGATTCAAGCAAACAAATTGTATCTTTTTACAAAGAAGTTAGAAATCTTCCAATAAAGCATTCTTTTCTTTAGATAAAACTCTAAAAAAAGGAATGAAAAAAAGAAAGAAAATAAAGCAAGAAAACACTCTAGCACTCTTATAAGGGATAATAAAACAGCATGGCTTGAGATGTGCAGAATATACATGCCCTACAAAGTTAAAATAAACTTGAAGCCAGCAAAATGTTGACAAGAATTCCAAAATGTGTCAACAAATG
The DNA here is from genome assembly GCA_013235015.1 of Araneus ventricosus. Lineage (NCBI taxonomy): Eukaryota > Metazoa > Arthropoda > Arachnida > Araneae > Araneidae > Araneus > Araneus ventricosus. The sequence continues at coordinate 7,317 of BGPR01002971.1, forward strand.
TTGCAAATAATTATTTTTTGACATAACTATGCTTCTAAGACTTACAAATTTCTTTCAATATATGTAGCATTATTTTAGTCTAAAACTGAAATTTTTTAAATAAAGGAATTTTAAACATGAATAAAAAAAAAATCATCAAATAACCTATCCCTTCTGAAACAAAAATAGAAATAGATGAAAGCACACTATTCATATCTTCTAAATGTAAAAACTAATATGAGTAGCAAACATAAGTTCGGACAGTTTTTGTCGCTTTTACAATGGACTTCAGATCAAATATACCCTACCATTAATTCATAATAAACTTACACAGTAAAATACTTAAAAAATAGCATTAGTGCAAATTAGCAAATAAGGGAAAGGCCTAACTCTATTATGAGGAACTTCTACAAAAAAAAAATAAATGATAATAATAATTGAGAATGTCCTCAAATTAGACTCAACACAAAAATGGAGAAATGAATAGCAAGCATAAGCATTACTGTAATTATAATCATCATCTACAGTCAAAATATCTTATGCTGAAGGAGAGATTGTGCAAAAAAATACCCTTAATAAAGGTAAGCAGCATATCAACAAAAGGGAAAAGCCAAGGTGTACCTTTGAAAGTTAGATCTAATGCAGATGCCGAGCATAAGAAAAGGTTGAATTTTTCTTAAACAAATGCAGCAAAAAACATTCGAAATAACAGTTTACCTGGATGTAACATATAATACAAAGACGCTGGCTGCTTTATTCAAGGCTAGTTTTGCTGCTTCAGTAACTCTCACCCCTTCAGGAATCTAATCAATTAAAAAATAAAAATAATTCCAAACAACTGTTTACCTGGCTGTGACACATAATACAAAGACACTGGCTGCCTTATTCAAGGCCAATTTTGCTCTTTCTGTTACTTTCACACCTTCAGGAATCTAATTAATCAAAGACAAAAAAAAATACAATTTCACATTGATTCAGAAGATGGTAATAAGATCAGCATTTAATAAGGTATTTGGTATAAATTTAATTTTAAAAAATTTATAAATTTTGATTCTCAAATTGAATTTCTACACCATGTTTGAATTGAATTAAAGAACATTTATTATAATGATGGGTAAAAATTAAGAATTTGACATATGGACTGAAACAACTAAAATCCAATTATTCTTGGGAATAGCACAATCGTTTCAGCTTAATGATTGTTCAAGGTCGATCACCATAAGATCGTTCAATAAATAATGAGCATCAATAGAGTACTTGATATAAAGACCTGTGATAGTAAAAATTTATTGTAGCTCAAAATTACTTCCTGTAAATGTTCAGAATTATTACAAGAGGGAAGTTATAGTAGTCTTGTTAAAATCCTTGGGTTGTTTCACAAACTATTTCTGAACCACCTTATTCATATTAATGTTCACAGGGAGTATAGTAATCTCAAAGCTTTCTCAAGTTCATGAAATACAGCGGAATCACAATGTGGAAAGTACAACTTGTAAGGAAGTAATTGAGAACATCCCACTTGATTTTTGTTTGTGTAGGCACGGTCATAGAAAAGAAGAATGTTGGAAATTTTCCAAGTCATTTTGACTTGATTCCGTATGCAATGACGTCAACATTTTCTCAGACTATTCCTCCTCCTCTGTTTCCATTCTCTGCATTCATGCTATTGCTTGTAGTTCCAAGCTTACAAAAAGTGTACTAACTAATTTGGCCAATGCACCCACTTGACTGACCTCACTTACAACAGCTGACCACACATGCACCGGACATTCCATTACGGTGGTATAGTGTATTTCAGGATGAATTAACAGACTTTTTATAAAAAAACACTTTTATTTTAATATAAATTTTCACCATAATACCATTCATTCGTTGGATTATCAATATCAGTCGTTACATTTTGGTCTCTCTCTCTAACAACTCTTTTTAAATCTTATAATCTCTAACATCTTTTTCGTGCGTTGCTAGGCAACACTCGTAAGACAAATTTTGTATTGTCACACTACATTTTAAAGAGAAAACTTTAAAAATAACAAAATATTTTGTAACGAATATCACAACCTCTCCCCCCTCCAAAAAAACTTTAATTGAAAATCTTTTTAATTAAAGTTGATTAAAATTTCTCTTTGTGGCAATTATTCAAATATCTTCAAGGCAATTTAAAAGAGAACAATATTTGTCTTTTACAAAACATTTCATATGGATAATATAAGTAATACAGTAAAACATCAAATATACAATCAAATAAGAATAAAGCGTATAAACAAAGTATATGAATTTCAAAACAGATAAGAAAAAGTCGCTAATCAGGCCAAGGTGTGCGATTTAATGCATCAACATTTTTGTGGTTTTTTCCACTTCGATGAACTACTGTGTAGTTATAAGGCTGTAAGGCCAGTGCCCATCTCATAAGTCGTGGATTTAGACTCACATTATTTTTAAAACAAACTAAGGGGTTATGGTCCGTCATGATGAGGAATTTTGTATGCCCATCTAAATAACATTGCAGTTTCTTTACAGCAAATATTATGGCAGCGCATTCTCTTTCTGTAGTAGAATACTTTTTTTCAGTTTCTGAAAACTTTTTGCTAAGGTATAATACAGGATGTTCTTTGTCATTATCATCCTTTTGAGCTAAAATTACACCCATACCAGAGTTTGAAGCATCAGTTTGTAGTATAAACTCTTTATTGAAATCAGGTGCGTATAGTATAGGCTGTTGCGACAATTTGTCCTTTAATTCTTTAAAGGCTCTTGTGCATTCTTCTGTCCAATTTATCTTTCCTTGCCTTAGCTTCCCTTTCAAAGTTTCTGCTAAAGGTGCAACTATAGAAGAGAACATAGGAATATAATGATTATAGTATCCTGCTAATCCTAGAAATGCTCTCACTTGATTCTTTGTAGTCGGTACGGGAAAATCTAGGACTGCTTTTACTTTTACTTCATTAGGTGTTCTTATACCATGACCTACAATGTGTCCTAAGTACTTGACTCTATCTTGAGCAAATTTGCACTTTATTGGTTTAATGGTTAAACCAGCATTTTATCCAAAGCTAGCTCTTTACATCGTTTTAACCGATTTATCAATTGAAAAACGTATTCAACAACATTATTTCCTTCATCTTCAGGATTCATCCACTGTTTGTATAACAACGTTACAGGTGTTCTAAGATTGCGACCATAAACTAATTCTGAAGGTGTAAATCCAGTGCTTTCGTGTCTAATAGTTCTTAGAGCAAATAGAGCTGCGGGAATTTGCCTTTCCCATTCGGGGGCCGCTTCAATTCATAAGACTTTCAAAATTCTTTTAATAGTTCGATGAAATCTTTCAACGGGATTGCTTTGAGGATGGTGTACGGAACTTCTAGTTACCTTTATTCCAAATTTTTCTGCAAATTCAATGGCTAGATTGCTCATAAATGAAGTTCCTTGATCAGTTTGCATTTCTTTCGGGAAACCCATCCTACTGAATATTTGTATCATGGCTTCAATTATTGACGTTGATCCAATATTAGGAACAGGTACAGCATCAGGATATTTTGAAGCTAAACAAATGGCTGTAATCAAATATCTATTGCCATTGGGAGTTGTCGGTAGAGGACCGCATGCGTCAAAATTTATTTTTGAAAATACTTCCGAAATTATGGGTACTAAAGTCAAAGGAGCTTTTGTTTTGTCATTAGATTTTCCGACTCTTTGACATGGATCACACGTTTTAACATATTCTTCGATTTCTTTATAACAATTAGGCCAATAAAAGTATCTTGCTAATCTATCTTTAGTTTTAACAATGCCTAAATGTCCGGAAGTACTATCATGACATAATGACTTGATTTGATCTCTATATTTTTCTGGTACAACAATTAGTTCTCTTTCGATCTCATTTTTGTCGATTTTCCCTTTCACCAACATTCCGTTTTCTTTTATTTTGAAATCATTTGGTTGGCTAGAATTCTCAGTTTTGGCTTCGTTAAGCAATGGAGCTAAATCTCTGCTTTGATGTTGAGATTCAATAAATTCTTTAAAATCAACTTCAACTAATTGCTTAATTTCCTTAAATTCTTCATCAGCTTGTGGCAAAATCTCTTTGTCAATTTCAAAATGAGTCATTTCTTCTGGTTGCTCCATTTCGGCTTCTTTGTTTTGATCCTCTTCAGTAGATCTTTTTGTTTGAGATTGTGTCATAACAGCATTTATCTTCTCTAATTTAAGGAATGGTTTATCTTTAAATAAGTTAGCAGTTTTGTTACCCAGTACATATCTGCCAGGATCATTTATAACAACAGCTGCCTTTGTTTTTATATGACCAAGTTCACATTTTATTTCAACCTCCGCTAAAGGTAGGCACACCAAATGGTCATTTAACAAATATTTTACCCAAACATGTTCTCCAGTCATTTTTGTATAATCTACAAATTTTTGAGAAATAACATCCACTGTTGCTCCAGTGTCTCGAAGAATATGCATTTCAAACCCATTAACTAGACCTCTAATAGTGTAGGTCTCTAGCAAGTCATCATTCGAAGATACACAATTTATTTTTTCATTCGATTTTAAGCGAGGGCATTGAGGTTTAAAATGTGAATATGACTCACACTCGAAACAACGTGGTCAATATCTTTCGTCAAAAGAATTATCTTGATTCTTATTTGGAAATCGATCTCTCTGTCGAGTGTCTTCTCTTTGACGGTGATCTTTTTGGTGTCGATAATCATTCCATTTATCAGAAAGCTTTAAATGAGACGGATGCTCTATTTTTTTCGAAAAGTTTTCATAACGAGGTTTAAATTGCCCTTTGTTAGTTCTCTCAGTTTGAGTGGCAAAGAGTTTCGATTTTATCGTTTTCCTCACATCTTCAATTTTCTTAACCATCTCAGTGGGTGAAATGATGGTGGTCCACTCATCCATAAAATGCTCTTTAAACTCCATAGAAGTCCGCTTCTTAATTTGATCAACCAACATGAGATCTTTTAGCTGTTCAAAGGTTTTTACATTTAACCCATTTAACCACCCTTCTAAATAGTTCTTTAATTCATAATAAAAATCATACCAAGTACTTTCAGAAGACTTTTGGTGTTTGTTAAATAGTTGTTGGAATTTTTCAGCACTCAATTTAAATCTTTGTAGCAGTAAAGATTTTACATACTCATACTTCTTCGCATCCTCCTCTGGTTCTCTAGCAATAAGTTGAACAATATCAGGAGTTAACAATGAAATAAGTTGAGTCACTTGATTTTCAGCAGGTATATTCATAATTTTAGCTTGACGCTCAAATAACACCAGAAATAAGCTTACGTCATCTTCTTTAGGATTAAAACATGGCATTAGATTGTGCATTCTGATTTTAGTAGGCTGATCAGGTATGTGCCTAGATTCAACGGGCTGTGCGCTTGCAGCTCTGACTTCCAATTCAAGTTTCTGTAATTCAAAAGCTCTGGCTCGCTCTTCTCTTTCCCGTTCTATTTCTCTATCCCGCTCTTCCTTAATGGAACCAAGTAATTCTCGCGTAAATTCCACATCATAACTGGAACTTTCAGCAATCAATTTATGCAATTGTTTAACTTTAAATTCTTTTTTTACAGTTAAACCTAATTCTTCTGCCAATATCAGTAAATCCTCTTTCTTACCCCTAGCTAAGTATGCCATGCCGAATAACTTACCTTCAAAAGGCTGTTAATGATAATTCAATCTAACAAAACGTAATTATTTCAAACAGTACAGCTGTAATAAACTTACTCTTTGTTTTCTCGTAAGCTTCTTCAATAAACAAATCACAAAGTCACTTATATGCAAATGATAACTTAAATGTAAGTCATATATCAAATATTAATAAAATACAAACAGAAATAACTCAAAAAATATCATATAATGCACTTTTCAAAATTGAAGAAAATCAATAATTCAACCGTTGTCAATTTTTCTGCCATCTTAAAAATTCACTTTAACCAATCTTTGCCAGTTTGGCGATATATTTAAATTACACCCTTCAGTTTGATGCTATATCTATATATCAATACACCTGGTTGGCGAGCACTACAATTAAACCATTGCCAGTTTGACAATACAATAGAATTATACACGTCAGTTTGACGCTACAATCATATATCAACACACCTAGTTGGCGAGCACTACAATTAGACAATTGTCAGTTTGGCAATACAGTAGAATTTTACACGTCAGTTTGACGCTACACAAGTTATTCACAAGCCTGGTTGGCGAGAAATATGACAGACTTATGCAAGTTTGGCAATACAGTTAAATGGAACCCGTCAGTTTGACGTTACGATCTATTCACATGCCTGGTTGGTGAGAATTATAACCACATAAGTCACCAGTTTGGCAAAATATTTAAATGGCACACGTCAGTTTGACGTCACGATCTATTCACACGCCTGGTTGGCGAGAATTATAAAATGATGCTTGTCAGTTGAATAATATCACGTCGAGTTGACGTTTTTATTTGCTTCCGTACGCTTGGTTGGCGAAATTATAAAAATATAAGTTACCAGTTTGGCAACGCAAGAGACTTATTTTAAACGCCGGGATGGCTTGCTAATATCAGCTACAACGGTATAGGGAAAAAAATATGTATTTCAAAATAAATTAATATAAATAACAATAAAACATGATAATTAACTTTTAAATTTCACCTTTCATAAATAGTAATGATAACTTTAAGCCTAACGGTTTTGGCGACGAATACTTTGGCTTACCAACTTGCACTATGATCAAATATGTAACATAAATGAGATAATAAAAATTCAATAAATATATGATAAAAAGTTCAAAATGTTCACCAAATAGTAGCTGCAAACTTATTCTCCAGTTCCTTGCTTGAGCGCAATTCAATTATGACAGTGGCATTAGAAGAATCTGCATCTAAAATGGCGGTTGTTTCAAAACATATCAATATTTAGACATCTCTTCCTCCAGAGAATAACTAACTCCAAAAAGGCACACGGAATTTGTCAGGAAACGAGTAAAACACATGAAGATCTTTAAATCATCAGCGAATTTCTTTTACAAAACTTCAGCAACTCTAATGGCTAAGGAGACCAGCATGATGGAATTTGTAAAATGCACTCCTCATAACCAAAATATCTCGGTTGGAACCTCCAATTAAAAGTCTGTAGTGTATTTCAGGATGAATTAACAGACTTTTTATAAAAAAACACTTTTATTTTAATATAAATTTTCACCATAATACTGTTCATTCGTTGGACTATCAACATCAGTCGTTACATTTTAATCTCTCTCTCTAACAACTCTTTTTAAATCTTATAATATCTAACATCTTTTTTGTGCGTTGCTAGGCAACGCTCGTAAGACAAATATTGTATTGCCACACTACATTTTAAAGAGAAAACTTTAGAAATAACAAAATATTTTGTAACGAATATCACAGCGGGCATTTTCTCTGAGATCATTAACTGATCCTTCCTCATTTTGCTATCATTATCCAATACATCAATGTCTTATGTCAGCCTTTGGTCTTTAATTTAAGAAATAACCTTTATAAAATTCCTCTTGCATGTCAAATTTCAAATTATAAAGAATTTATTTATAAAAATTAAAATTATATACAATTTTATTTATATCACCTGATTATATTATATTTCATTAGAATTTAAACTTTTAAGTGCATGTTAACAAGTAGCTTAAGCTTGCCACTTTAAAAAAATTAAAGTTAAAAAGAGTCAACTGGAGTCATCAATTTCAAATTCAGGCATATGGTTGTTTAAACCGCAGAGTGGTAAGGATGAAAATCAAATCATTCCTTGCTCATAAATTCTGCTAATAACTACAAAATCTTTTTTTTCATAACTGCACAATAGGAAATAAAAGTTCCAGATATATTGATGCCTGGTATACAGCCACAAGCTAATCTATATATGTAAAAGAGGAAAGTATATTTGTGGGTTTGTTCATTTTTTGGTTCTTTATGCATGCCCACACCGCTGAACTTACGGCGATCCAGTTTGGCACAGTGATGGATTAGCACAAGAGGGAGCCAATGCCGTAAAAATTATTTTAAAATTCGAATTAGATATTTATTTATTTAATCAAATAACAAAAATTAAGCTAATTTTAGACGTTTTTTGCTAATAACTTCTGCAATACTCATGGCACAAAAATTATTTTTACATCACCTTAAAGAGCAAAAAATTATCTTTTTAATGATACCAAATTAATTGTTGTACAATTTTTTTCTCTAACTGTAATTAAGGTTTCAAAATTTATTTTAAACTCAAATTCTAACAATGCTTTTATAGTTATAAAATCAAATGTATTGTTTCATCAATACTTTATTCACGTGTTTTTACCATTGTTAAAGCTAAGAAAATATTGTTTTTTTTTCAGTCAAGGTAGACTTCTTACTTCCACTGTTATTTTGTAGCATGCAATTAACTTCCATTTTTATTTCATAGCTTTTAACATGCACTGAAACATCCAATGACGCTAGTTTAGTTATTATTTCATTTAAATTGCACAAATTTAACTATCTTAATCAGTGTGAAGCGGAGTAGCGACCGGGGAATAAGTGAAGTACAGATGCCATTTTTAGGGGTGCCATGGAGACAAAACATTACTGCAATTATGCTAGTTTTTAAAGCAAAATATGATTGGGGGTGTGTAAATAATACCAGAACTATGTAGGATGCTCACAAGTAGGAATGAGCAGCAATCTGTATGTATACTCTCCTTCTGGAGAGACAAAAAAAAATAGTGTATAAAGAAGTACTTTAGTCAATTCCCTTAACTGAGGTTAAAAGTATTCTTTTTATCTGATCATTCTTCTTCAGTGTAATTCTTTCGAATGAGAATTGTTTTGGAGCAATTTTGACTTTCTTTATCTGATTTATAAAACATTTTATTCAGAAGTTTTGCAGTAACCAAGTTATACAGTATAAGTATATAAGTTCATTGTAAAGCTGTACAGTCGAACCTCTCTATCTCGAATCTCACGGGAAAGGAAAAAAATTCAAGATAAAGAGGTTTCGAGTTATAGAGGTTTTAAATGCGGTCAATTAAAAAAAGTTTTAATTGCTTTTGTTGTAGAAAAATACAGTGGTATGATCGCAGATTAATTATACATACATCTATAACCTTTTTTTAACAAACATACGTACCTTTAACAATAAAAATTTTCTTTCAATGACTTTTGATGTCTAACTTTCTTTGTTTCTATTAGCCTTCTAAGGTTAGCAAGAGCTGTGAATCCCTCTTGGGCAAAATTTTCCTGAGATTCAAGAAAAGTTGTGAAGAGTTCTACAGTCTTCTCTGCTTCTTTTGTCACTTTAGGTGCATTGGTATGATGCTCTTTGGCTTCTGAAACGCCTCTCACATTATCGACGATCTCCGCATCTGTCAAGGTTCCACATGTTGCCAGGGGATCATCCACTTGAAAAAATTCTTCGAAAGAAATGTTGACATTTAATCCAGATTTCATGGCATTCCACTCTTGTGAATTTATTTCTAACACTTCATTTGCGACATCAACATTTTCTTCTGCTTCTTTTTCAATGCTTTCACTCTCTTCTTCGTTGATCTCTTTCTCCTCTTCGCACCCATTCTTGAATCCAGCTTTTGTAAAGCAATTTTGGACAGTCCTTCTGTGTCACATTTCTCCATGCATAGTCCGTCGTCCTCATGGAATCCAGCATGTTGATCTTTGGGAGGGTACTTCCTTCATCAATGGCATCTACAAGCTTGCGGACCAACTGTCTTCTGTAATTAACTTTAAAGCTTCTAATTTTTTCTTGATCCATAGGTTGCAACTTTGAGGTAGTGTTTGCAGGAAAGAACTTTACAGAGACGTTTTTCAAAGCAGGCAGGTTGTTAGGTGCATTGCAGTTATCTATGAAAAGAATAATATTCCTCTTTTTCACTTGCATCGATTTGTCTAAGGATTTTAGCCAATTCCCAGAGATTTCACTTGTCATCCAAGCTTTCCTGTTGGCTTTGTACTTGAGAGGGAAAGACTTAACTTTAGCGAAGCACCTAGGTTTTTCCGAGCATTGATCATGAGAGGAGGAAGTTTTTCTGATCCATCTTCATTGGCAGCTAAGAGCACGGTCAAACGAATTTTGCTTTGTTTTCTGCCTCTGCACTCTCATCCTTAAACATGGCAGTTTTGTCAGGTAAGTATTGATAAAACAGTCCCGTTTCATCTGCATTGAAAATATTCTTTGGTTTGTATCTTTTCACTAGAGCAAGGATGTCTTTTATCCATTCTTCACATACACTTTCCAGAACAGATGCACTTTCACCGCAAAGTTTGCGAAAAACAATTTTATGCCTATTTTTAAAGTTTTCGAGCCATCCTTGCAGCCTTTAAAATGTTCTCCATTTCCAAGTTCTTTGGCGAAGTCTTCAGCTTTTCTTGGCATCATCTGTCCACTGATAGGGATTCCTTGGTCTTTACATTGCATAAACCATTTCTTGACACATTCGTCCATATCTGGAAAAGTACATTTTCTACTTATTGCTTAGAAACCTGTGCTCCACAACTTCTCGATTTTTGATGATTGTAGAGAGAGTGCTAGCTGGTACACCAAACTTGACTGCAATTTTGCTTTTTTCATTAACGGATTTCCATCCAAGAATTTTAGGATTTTCGTCAATGGATAGAACATTCAATTTTTTTTTTTTACTCCTGCCATACCAAATGACTTCGAAATTGAATCGCACAATGTTTAAGAAAAGACTCGCAGTTGCGAAATAGCCACCACCTAAGAAAGTCAACAAAACGAAATGGATTTGTCCTCCCATAGTTCTGACCCAAGTGTGAAAGCTGAGCCCTGGTGGTCACGCCCTGCTCATCAATCAACCCCTCACTTATTGTCCGAATCATTGTGTACTCATCTCTCAGTTGGGAAGCATGTTGCGACACAGCAATAGTGGACAGTGACATTCCGGAATTCCAGGGGGTCAATGGAATTTTTCTTCGTCTGCAACTTCTGTTGTTGAAGGGAAGACTTTGGGCATCGATTTTTGTGATTTACACTATCCGAAATTCGAGATACTGAGTTTTTGACGGAAATTTTTTTCCCAGATAAACATGAAAAATACATTGAATTTAGATTGTAAATGTAGAGAATGTCAGAAATTTTGAGATATAGAGGTTTTCAAGATAAACAGGTTTGACTGTATTAGTTATTGAACTATATATTGTTACTAGCTGTTATGCCCGTTGTTGCTCGAGATTAAAATACTTTCATGTCTAATATTTTTGATGTAAAAAACTACTTTTGTATAGAAAATTACAATACCCAAAATTCTTTTATCGTCTGAAACGTTTTTTTAATTAAAATGAGAATATCAATTGAATTCTCAAATTGAGAATTTAAAAAACCGGCGCTAGCTAATTTTCTCCATAAGTTATTAATATTTGCTGCATAGGTGCTTAAAATTTTGTTCATAAGTCTTGCAATATAAGAAAGAATTTAACGGATGTTTTGAGACAATTAATTATATAGTAAATTTTTCATTAAGAAAAAGCATTAAAATAAATATGACTAAAAAATAATAAAATTAGTCTTTATCCAGAATTCTTCTAATGTGATCTAGCAACAGTTCTTCGTATGTATTTTATTTATCAATAAAAAAAAGTGTTACAAATTGTAAATTTTATACATAATTTAATTTTTGAAAAATTATTAAAATGAGGGCAACGAATTGAACAGAAATGAAACTTGTGTCATGAAAAGCTAATTTTTTAAACTTTTAATATGTGTAAAAATAATTTTTGCGACATATTTTCGAAAAATATCACGGAAAATGCCAAAATCTTGCTTAATTTCCAATTAACTGAAATTCTAATATGATGTGGGGCTTTTAAAAATTGGCGGTGATCTCTCTCTTCTTATATAAAATATATTTATAAAAATAAGCAAAAATTTCAGAAATAAAGTTAAATTAGTTCAAAGTCTAAATGTCGCCTAGCAACAGAGAAGCTATAAATTTGAGTTATTTCAAAATTGTCTGCAGGTAATTAATTTATTAAATTTTGAAAAATTAATAAAAATTGAAGGAAAAATTTTACAGATATAAAATTGGTATAATTGAAAATGTAAAATTTTGAACTTTAAGTTGGTATAAAAATATTTTTTATGGAAAAAAAATTGCATTGAATTGTGGAACATATCCACATACATACATACTCGCATAAAATGACTTTCATTTATATTAAGATTATTAGTTGTATTAGTTATTGAACTATATACAGTAGAACCTCGCTAATCTGAACTAATTGGGACCGGTGCCTGTTCGGATTACCCGAAATACCGATAAAAATAGAAAAGAAAAAGATGTGCGCTAAAAAAATGTAAGTTATACGTACTCAGTACTACTGTCTCTTGAATTCTTTTATTCAAAAGCAATAGAAAGAAAATATGTCTCCCCTTTTCATTAGAATAATGGATGTGCTCCTGTATGAAGTGACCTTATCTTACGGTGAATTGCATTAGTTTCTTCAATGTGTACAAAATTATGCATGCTGAAAAAGTACTTTTTTGTTTTTAGTATGTATATTTAAATCTTTTCGGGTAATCTTTTCAATTACATATAATTTTCGAAAATAAAATCGGTTCGGATTAACCGGAATTTCGGATTAGCGAGGTTTTACTGTATTGTTTAAAATAAACATTCTTTTTTAAATTTTCTCGCATTTTCATTAAAACCATATTGTTATAAGGTGATAAAAAGGCTATATTTGAAAGTTTGAATTCAACAAGAAAGGATTCAAAGAAGATTTAGGTTTGTTGGAGAAAGTCAGTGATAACAGGAGTCTGGTATATGAAGAAATATGGACCGCGAGCAATGCCAGGTTTTCAGCTAGTTACATATAAAAATGTTGTTAACCATATAAAATAACCCTCCAAGTAACCTTTTAATTATTTAAGTACGATATCCTTCAGCAAAGAAAAACGAGCATTTGAAGTGGGCAAATTATTTTTCTTTTCTTCTTGATATATAATCAATTTATTGCAATCAGAGGAATGTTTCAACTGGAGATTTTTAAGAAAGTTTACTAATAATAATTACTAAATGTGAATTAGTAATTTGAGCCAGTAAAAATTCTTATCTGATTAATTTAATTTAAAGTAAATTTCATTTAAAATCTTAACAGCACAATTTATAATTAACTTAAGAAATTTAATTATATTTATTATTGATAAATATCTGCTAAAATCCTTCCAGGAGTTCAATAGATGTAAATTATAAACTTACAGCATCTTTTACAATTCTTGCAATTGCAGTCATGGGCAGATTGAAATCCTCTACTTTTTGTGCCATATTTCTGAAATACATAAAAGGTTTTAAATGATAGTAGATTGTTCATTAAAGAGACATTTCAGCAGAAAATGAAAAATTTAAATTAGGAAGAAATTAATATAATGCATTTATTTCCTACGAATATTGTTTCATAGTTCTACAGTATATAAGAAAAAAATAGGTACAGTCAATTCTCGATTATCCAGCATTCAAGTATACAGAAAGCTCAACTAACCGGAAAAATTAGCAAATGAGTTTTTCTAAAAATTTTACATCTGTGCGTCAAATTTTGGCACTCGCGCGCCCAAGTCGTCCCGATCACTCAGGCAATTTATTTCTGGAATGCAAAGTCTGCTCTGCACGAAGGGGTGTAGAAGGAAATAAAAAACAATATAGAGTACCGTGACATACACAGACTTGTTTTATGGGGGAGGGGGGATTCAAAAGCAAAAGTGGGAACCAAAAAAAATAAAAGGTTCTCACCTTTCGCCGAAAAACGAGACCTAAAAACGGAATCGACAACCAAAAGAAAAAAAGGTAAAGGGACAGAATCGGTTAAAAAAAAAAAGCTAATGGGGGTTATTCCAGATTGGCAAGTCTCTTTTTCTTTATTTATTTCCTCTCCGAATACCGGCAGATGTTGATTCCGATTTCGCAATATCATGTGCGGGAGAATTGGAGGCGCACACATTGCGCAATAACCGTTGCAATTTTTTAAAAGATACAGTGAAACCTCTTCGAACGGCCACCCCTCTTAACGGCCAATTTTTCGTGGCACGGATTTTTCGGCCCATAGACCTAATGTTAAAATAACCCCTAGCAACGGCCACCCAACCCCTCTGAACGGCCGCCGGGTGGGTTCGCCCATCCCATTTGACAAACGCATCGGTTAGAGATTTACTTTTTAAACTGAAAAACGAACTTGAAAAATGGTTTTTTCCGAGAAGGGTAAAAACTTAAAACAGTCACGAATTGTATCCTTTTTTCAAAAAATGTAAAAAATTATTAAATAAAGTACTATTTTCTCTTTAGAGAAGTCTCAAACTTCATTTTAAATAAGAAATATGTGTCAGACTTGTTTATATTATGTATTATAGCAATTATCTTGTAATTGTAACGAAAACCCTTCAGAGCGGCCACCCCCTCTGAGCGGCCAATTTCTCTTGGAACGGAGGGGTGGCCGCTCAGAGAGGTTTCACTGTAATTAGTTTTGATATTCAATGTGGGATTTGTTTATGATCACTTAAAAGAGTTTTATTATGCTTGCTGAGTATAATATTTTTCAGTTTCGTCGGCTATTTTTATATTTTTACAATCTATATATTTACGGTAAAAATTTGGCTACAGATTATACTTTTTTTTTATCATCAATGTTAAATTAAAATCTTCATAATATGTTTTGTAAATACAATGTTATGGAAGATACACAGAAGTATTCTTAAAAATTATATTTAATGCACATTTCAAAATGACAAAAACAAATTATTTGGCTGAAAATATCTAAAAAAGAGAGTCTCTCTCTACAATCTCGGGGGGGGGGGGGGGGTCTCGTTACATTCAACTATCCGGACTTTTCAGCTATCCAGAAATCAACGTTTCCCGAGCATGACGGTTAGTTAAGCTTTTTACTGTACTACATTCTCTTTATTTTTTTATAACATAACTGAGTTTCTTCCATTTAAAAGGAATAAAGAATTACCAGCATTGTATTAGTAGAACACTCAAGAGTTACAAGTTTTTGCAACTGACATCTGACAGATGCCAAGCAAATTTTATTTCATAGCTGTGTGCAGTGAAAAGAAGTTTGCTTTCAGTGGGTGCCTATCTCCCATGAAGTTACAAGACTATGATCATTAGTCATTATGTTTTAGTTACACTTAGTATTTTTTTAATGTAAATGTGCCTATAGGTAAAAATTTTTATATTAGGTGACTTGAATTGTTTTATGTCACTAAGCCCTTATTTTTCCATCAGCAACGGAAGATGAAAGACCCCCCCCAATTCTAAGTGTTTTCAACAACAACCCCTCCCTCAATAATCATGAAATTAAGGACATCAGATGGTAGATATCCATATTTTCACCTATGGAACATAAAGGGCAATTAGGTGAAGCAGTAATATGAATTCAATGGAGGTAGTTTTGAAGAAAG
>BGPR01002971.1:22733-93246 GCA_013235015.1 Araneus ventricosus
AGAGCATTCAACATTATAATTGTTTGAGAAAACACATACCTCGCCTTATTTTACACGCAAACACAGGAAACTAATTCTTTGAGAAGGCGCAGAAAGCGCGGGAACTGCGGCACAGAAATATAGATAAAACTTTTTTAGAACCACAGAAATTACAAAATGATACCCGGCGATCACACAAAAATTATTTAAAACTCATAAGGAAATAAAAGACATCACAAGGTAAATATATTTTAAATAATATATCTATGATGAAACTGTACCCTAACATCCGATACAAATTCAAAACAATAACAAAACTCAGTTCATTTATTTTCTATGCAAGATGCCAATAATAAGAAAAAAAATGTATTGCGTTTGCTTATGTGGAGCTGGCAAACGACATATTTAATTTTTTTGGCAAAATTTCGTATTAGTAATGTTTAAAATACATATAAAAATTATGCTTTATTCAATAATATTATAAAGAAGTATATTCTCTAATATTATAAAGAATTATGATCCTTAGCCGAATTGACTACACCAAATCGGCTTCATGACACAAACAAGTAATATTATGCGTCACCAAAAATTAGCTTAAAACTAGTATTGTATTTCTAAGAAGCATAAAATGCTTAGAAAAATCTGTTTAAAATAATCATCTTGAACCGGATATCTAGCTGAATATTGTATAGATTTGATTGCTTTATTTTCGTATGTTAGTGGCATTAGTTTCACGCTGCTATTTCTTCCTTTCTTCTCTATTTTAATTGTAAATTTACGTCTTGTCATTTGAAGTAGTTCGCTTTGAACTGGTAAGGATTACTAATTTTTTATCTTTGCACTGATTTTACTACATTTTTTTAGCATAAATATCTGTGTTACATTTTTCTCTTCTTTTTGAAGGCTTCTTCGTTTGGGAACTGTTTTGGGGTGAACCAGGAGTTCGACGAACATTTTCATTTTCACTATTGTTTTCATCTTAATCTGGTAATTTTTATTTTATATCACTTAATGAATTATGTGAAGCAAGCAATCACTTGTATAGTATCATTTGCTTGTGAATCGGGTAACTTCGCTGATATAAATTGTTGCGAACAGCAGCCATTCGCATGCAAATAAGGTGGACACATCAGTGGTTCTTAAACCCGTTTTTAAGTCTCATTTTCATCTGCTGAATTACAAATTATAATACAAAAAGATTACTTTTATTTTAAATAGACTATTAAGTATTTAAAAAAAAAAATCGAATGTTACGAGTTCTTAACATGACCGGGTTATACTCGATCTAGGGGCTCTTGTATGCTACAAATAACACGATAGTTTTCAAAAGTAACATAAGTGAGGAAACTAGTTACTTCTTCGAGGTAGAAGAGAACGTATTCTTTTAAAAGATTTTCTTGGTATTTGACCGCTTAATGCTATGCTTATTTTAAAATACCTTTCTACTTTATTTCTTTTTATCTTACATTGGAAAAAATTAGATGGGATCAAAAGTTTTCTTTTTTTCCGATATTTTCAAAACTCTTATTCCTCTTTTTCAATGTTTCCTTTGATTAATATCCATAACCGAGTTAAAGATAGAATTATAATAGATGGTTAATTGTTTTAAAATTCTTCCAGTAAATAAACAGGGAAAAGACATTACCATTTTAGCTGTATTTTTAATCTAAAACAGCTTTTAAAAATTAATAGTATAGTTTTCCTGTTAAAATTTTATAATTGTATATTGCATCCAAATGCCGATAGATGATTTTGTGCATGAAATTATTTTATCTTTCAAGGTCAGCAGATGTTTCATGTCATTTTTGTATTGGCCAAATATATTTAGCTAATTAATGATGGATCATTAGCCATGAGAAAAACAAAAAAATAAAATGGAATTGTTAAAAGCTGAATTTTAGACCAAAGTTTTTCGGCAAATCTTACTTTAGAGCATTTATAGCGAGTCTGATACATTATATCAAATCTGACTTAGAAATTCAATTGAATAGTGCTTGTGTAATAAATCAGCAATGGATGTTCTTGAGAATCTTTGCCTGTACATATCCATCGCAAAGGCTTGCCATTTGGGCCCCATTGATAGCATAGTTCTAAGAATCAAAATGGCTTCTTGTGTAATGCAGTCACAATTAAATATGGACTCTAAAAGTGTAAAATGATATTCTTGTACCTGTTGTTTAATATTTGTTGATCATAAACACAGTCTTGTAACTAAAGCATTTAAGTAAGTTTCTCCCAAACTGTCTGTGCTGCCTTAATGATGGTTTTTAATAAATATGCATATAATGCATTCAATGTCGAAACTTTTTAATTTAAAAAAGGGTACCATCTGTTTGTCGTAAAAGAAATCTGGTTGCTTTGAAGTGTCGCACAACTAAGAACTTTTTTGATTCAAGGAGGGGGGAGGGCAAATGTAGTAGTAAAATTAATAAAAGAAAATAATAAATTCTTACCCGAGTTAAAATATAAAATGTGCTGTTTATATAACCTTTTACGACTGTTTGGATCATCATATTGATAACAAACAGCTATATAAAAGATTCTAGATTTTTGTAAGTACTCTCCTTGTTTATTAAATGACTAGCCAGTCACCTTTGATGGTTAGCTGTTTAGTCTTGATTATTACATGCAAAAAATTTCAATAAAAACCTTTATATACAACGTGATCTTCATGGGTCCCCTCAACAAACTCTACCCTGTAGAGCACCATTATAGCCACACATGCACTTTCTCCTGCATTGTTAATAGAGATAAATAGATCGACAAATTATTCAGCTGGGATTAATCATCTTCGTCATTGTTCAACCTTTTGATTAACGTACAAGTTAAATAAGATATTTGAATTTTACTGTTTATTTTAGCAAGTGAAAAATTGAATAAATTGTGTAATTAGAATTTGAAAAAAATTGAAAGGAAAAAGACAGTACAATCTTTAGCAATTTAGAAGGAAAAAAAATCCAACTTGAAATTTTACATGCACTTACTTGGTGTTTGTTTATATGGCAAACCATAAGTAATGTTAAGAAGTAAACATTGTAAAAAAAATTTGTTTCATAATCCTTATTTCATTTGCAGCTATTATAGAAGAAATAGACTGGTTTTTCCCCATTATGAAAAGTTTAAAGTTAATTGTGATGCTTTTTGATCAGAATTATTTTGATTTCAAAAGTTAGGATAAAAAATAGCCAAATTGTAATTAGTTATGATGCTAGTTTAAAATTCTAATGTCTCAAATGTTTTAAAGAATTATTTGGTATATTTGCTTGTTGATTTAAATTGAAAAATATAATTTCGGCATAAGAATTGAAACATATTGGGGAAATGTAATTAAAGCATAAAATCAAAATTTTGTTACAGACTAAAAATAATGAAAGTAGTTTAATCATTAATTTTGATATTTTACTCTCATGGGAAAATATTAATTTTGAAATACTGGGGTTTTTTTTCCCATCTAGAAGCAACCAGGCAGAATTTGAAATTTCTTCATCTTATTATGCACTTGTCTTTCAGACTGATAGTTTTCTCTAGTACTATTTTTTATGACAGTGTTTTGAAGTTGTCAGTCAACTTTGCTTTTCATTTTAAATTTATTCCAGTATTAACATTCTTTCAGCAAAAATTGATTCCCCGGGGAGTGAAGAAATGAGTTCTTCTGAGGAAGTGTCATGGATTTCGTGGTTTTGTGGGCTTCGAGGAAATGAATTTTTTTGTGAAGTAAGTATTTTAGAACCTTGCTAATTTAACTAGAGAGTACCGAAATGTGTTTAATTTTAGCACTTTGTAAAGTTAATCCCTAGATCATAGGTTTAAATATGTAATTGCATCATTTTTGTCAAGGTTGTTAGACAAAACAATTGTACAGTATTCGAACTAATATTATTGGGAATGTAGCAATTTTCTACATTTTTAAGATAGTCTAAGAATATATTTTGTGATAATCTTTTAGAAGTTATTGATAAAAAGCCGAATCTTTTTTAAAAACTAAATTTTTAAAAAATTGCCTTAGGGTACACATCTTCAGCATCCATTGTATACTTATTTTAAATTTCATAACTGTTCATCTAACATTATGTCCTGTAGAATCTAGTAGTCACATAAAAACATATTAACTTTTATTTGTGTTTGAGTTTATATAATTTTTTTATAGGTCGATGAAGACTACATTCAAGATAAATTTAATCTCACTGGTTTAAGTGAACAAGTACCTCATTATCGTCAAGCTCTGGATATGATTCTGGATTTGGAGCCTGGTTAGTATGGATAAAATCGTCGTTCAGGCAGAAGTCACTAGGTCCACAAAAATATTTTGATGGACTACTGCAGTCAATATGAATTTGTAATTAATTATTTTGTGATATAAACTTGTTATCTAAACATCAGTAAGTCAGGCATTGGAACTAGAAATCTAAAATTTTTAATATTTATCGTAATGACTCGGAATTAATTCAGTTTAAACTGACTGCTTCTCAAAACTGTAGATTTGGATTTGGTGACTTTTGCCTTAACGACAATGAATTATACTCTTATGTACTTTAGAATGTTAGTACAAGGGATTTTGTTTGAAAGGTGTCCATTAATTTTGCATGTGATTTAAAATACAGTAGAACCCCGGGAATCCAAACTAATTGGGTCTGACCTCTGTTTGGATTACAGGGAATTCGGATTGTCCGGGAAATTCGGTAAAATACTCTTGATATACCAAATGGAGTAGAGTGTTGACTCCGGGTGCTCTGTGAAGGCATGCGGCGATTCTCACGGTAGTGGCAAACATGTTGAGGGTAAAAAGAAGATATAGAGTTTGTTTCTACTAATTAAGGTGCTGTATTGGTTTTTAAAAACCAATTTGAATACTTCTTTTAAGTTAGGAATAAACATTAGCTTTGTTTCTGATTTGTAATTCTTATTCTTCCTTCATTTTTCAATAAAAAATTTTCAGAAAATTTAAAAGATGTTCAGATTACTGGAGGTCGGATTTCCAGGGTTCTACTGTAGTTGTATTTATGTTATAAGTATATTTGACAAAAAGAATTTGTAAAAGGGATTAAAAAGCTTGATGTCTCTTGTATGTTTCCATCAGAAATTTTAGTTAAAAATAATTTATTTTTTAAAATTATTGTTAGCCCATTGCTAAATTAGAAGAGAAAGTTCTGAACCTGATTCATAAATTTTTTATCTACTTGGGATATAGCATTCTTTTTAGTGCTTCTTTCTTGTACTGGGTTCTAAACCATCTTTCAACAGCAGAAGTAGGTTTTAGTTCAGCTAACTAAGCAACACAGTTTACTTCCGTTGAAGCTATGATCAACAGTGATTCACGAAAAGAAATAATTTTTAAGATAAAATTTTTGTAGATGAAAAAAATATGCATCAAGTTTATCTTTTTAAAAGTTCTTTCGATGACATATACTTCAAAAGTCCCAACCATTTTAGACTTTTGACACCCTGTATAATCTTTTTGCCATTCTCAATCAATATAATGAATTTGCTTGAAAACATAAGATTAATTTGAACACTTAGTTTTTTAAACGCAATTCTCATTTTTAAAGCACTTCGGCCAGTGAAGGTTCTTCCATACCGTGCTTAGTTAAAATTGTGTGGCAGCTGTTCAATATCCTTCATCAGCATTATCTTAAAATTGATTTTCTGATGGTGTTAGGATATTTATATATAATATAGATTTAATCCGTCATTTCCTAAATTTTTTTAGGTTTATTATTACCTATTGTTTGTAATTATAATTGAAAATGCTCATTTAGAAGTGCTAAAGAATTTGTTTAAGCCTATAGTTAATGCAATTATGCATTCAGAACCACCATCATTTTGTGGATTTCAAGTTTGTTTTCAAATTGTACCTTAGCTTAAGTAGTTAACTGTGTACAATTATACAGCCTACTTAATAATTCACTAGTCAATTTTGGAGAAAATTCAGTATTAATTTTTTTTTCCATAATGTTTTCCTAAAAGCAGCTGTATTCTAAAGTTAATTTTGAGAGTTGCTTAACTGCATCCAATTAATGTATGCAACAAAGTGAGAAAGCAGTTTGTGTGATATTAAAAGTATGTCGGGCAATATTTTCATTTTTAACTGGCAAGGCTATCCTTTCCCTCTATACTTCAGTTTTTAGTTCATTAGCATTTACAATGCCAATTAATAGATTTAAAGTATAAAACTGAATAAAATTGCCTTCCTGGTATGGGAAAATTGAAATTGTTTTTCCTAATGGACAACTTGATCTAGGGCTGTCTTGTAAAACAAAGTTTTATTGAAACTGACTGCAAATTCAGAGAAAAATCTATTTAAAATATTATACTGGTCTGGGTCTCTTTCTCAAAAATAAATGAAGCATTCAAAATAAGGCTCCGTGTAATATTGGGTATACATTTTTAAAACTTTATTAATGAAAGAAATTGTTACAGCGTAGAAACACATTATTCATCAAAGCTTTAGTTTAATAAAACTTTTAGTGAAATTAAAATTTTGGTGTTTCAGAAGTGAAACCCCTTAATCCATCTAAAATTTAAATACTAATATTTATATATTTCATAACTAGCATTTTGAAAATTATTTTTATGATTAAAAATAAATATTGTCTAGGAGCTTCAATGTTATAAAATGATGATTAAGTTAAGTTTATTATTAACATGGATAAAATAGAAAACTGCTATAAGTAAGGCAGTAAAACTTTTTTAGCTAACTACATGTGTATTTACACTGAATTTTCATTTTAAGAAATGTTTGAATTCATAGTCAATGAATTGGCTTGCAAAGAAATATTGATAGCATTATATATGTTGGTATGTTTGAAAATTGAAGCATACTTTGTCTTAGGAATATCAACTGAATAATAATTCTATCTATAATTGCAAACTTGCTAACTTCTCATTGCAATGGACATTTTTACAGTTTAAATTAAAAGAAAATCACATCTAAGTATGGAGGTATTTAGTTTTGAACTGGCTGAAATGAGTTATTTTTAATCTAATTTTACTTGAAATCTCTCGTAGAGTTCTGTCATTTAACAGGAAATTTATTTTAAGCCATTTTCTTTTTACAGATGATGAACTGGAAGATAATCCCAATCAAAGCGATCTGATAGAACAAGCAGCAGAAATGTTGTATGGTTTAATTCATGCTAGATATATTTTAACAAATCGAGGAATTGCACAGATGGTAATTACTTAATTTTTTTCCCTATTATTGAAGATGCAAAATTTTATATTCTTGTGAAAACTTATTTTTCTGTAATCCATTTTGAATCGAGGTACCATTAAAATGTTCCAAACAAATATGTTGAACTAAAATTCTTTTCATCATTAATTTATGCTTCATTGGTCTATTTTGCTTTCCCATTGAATATAGTTGTGGCATCATAAACACTTTCATTGGTAAGTGGGTTCTTGAAGTTCTCTTGAAGCTGAAAAGCAACTTTTGTAATTTGGCAATGTCTAAATCTTGCATAAATCTCATCTCATGCCAATTTCCTTTGGTGTAAAGCTATTTCTTTGTTATTTTCCCAAGATTTTTGCTGTTACTTTTTAGGTAGATGCATTTAAATTGTGTATGTTGATTGGCGAGGAAACCCTTGTACAAGACCATGTGAAGTGGAGTCGATGAATTTCTGAGCATTAAAATATATTGTCCATCACTTTGCTTCATCTTCTTTATATTGTAAAAATGAAATCTTTTTGACACTAATTGGGAAAAAAAGTGAAAAGTGTAAGTAAAAGCTTTAAAATAAATTTCCTAACAGGCTAAAAAAATGTCTTTCGGCATCAAATATCTTGTTAACTAAATGAAAGGAGAAAAGAATTTATGGTAATATAGTGCATATATTGTTTGAATTCTTTATCTTATGATATTTAATTCAGTTGGAAGGTTGCATTTCAGTTTTTTTTTACGTCAAACTGGGGTATAACTCTACATTTTTTTATATTGGAAATGGGTTGGTTTTTTTTTTTACATTATTGTTAATTTATATAAAACTGATGAATATTCTTATGGTGGTAAATTCTTTCATTCTAGCCTATTGTTTTTATTGTCTTTTCAGATCGAGAAACATCAGAATGGTGATTTTGGTGCATGCCCACGAGTCTACTGTGAAAACCAGCCCATGCTTCCAATAGGTACTTACCTATTAAGTTGGCAGTTTTGCAAAATGATAATAAATAATGTATCAAGCTAGTATTAATGTTTTAATTTTACATTAATTAGTAAACTATTTTTTTGAAGCATGCAACTTAAATACTGTAAGTAAAAAATAAGTGTTTTTTTAGGTCTATCTGATGTTCCTGGTGAATCTATGGTGAAGCTATATTGCCCCAAATGCACTGATGTCTACAATCCCAAATCATCGCGTCACAATCAAACAGATGGAGCCTACTTTGGCACAGGATTCCCTCACATGCTTTACATGGTTCATCCTGATTATAGACCTAAAAGGCCAACAAATCAGTTTGTACCAAGGTAAGGTTTTAAAATATCCGTTAAAAATATATTTTATGTAAATAAGTCAAAGAATTGTAAAAAGTGTAAACATTATTCATTTCATATTTTATGAGAACATAGATATGTATTTACAGTTGTTTTGGGAATAATTTCTTGTAAAATATCAGTAATTAACCTATGAAATTGAAATTTTCAATTTGCAGTTAGAATATTTTAATTTTTTAAAAATTCATTACTGTTGAAATTTATAAAAACTTGAAATATATTATTGATAGTTTTCATATTAGTGCTGCTTGCATGCAACTCTTTTTTGCTAATTTATTTCTGTAGTTCATTGTAATGATTTTCATTGCTTCTTACATTTTGATTTGTTTGGTTAATGATGAATTTGTAGTTTTAACCCAATAAGTTGTCGGCAGATTCCTATGTGTTCTCCTGTTGTTGTCTGTTGTATATAATAAGAACGAAGGCATATTACTAGGATGCTGTAATATTTATCTAAATCTGTTGTTTAAACGAAACATACTTCATGATTTGTAAAATTAGCTAGAAATATTGGATTGCATTGCTTTTGTTTCTGAAAGTACTGACATTACATATTAATTTGTCAGCTTGATTTTTCTCAATTGTCAAAACATTGTTTTCATTTTATATTAGGTTGTAATTGCTTGTCATTGAGAAATACAAGTCTGTGTTAGATTGATATAAAAGTACTCCATAAACTTCTCGGTTTTCAGTTAAAATGGCATTTTGTAAATTTCTTTTAGGTTATATGGATTTAAAATTCATCCTCTGGCATATCAACTTCAGCAGCAGGCTAGTGCAAGTTTTAAGGCTCCTGTTCGAGCGATTCCTTTTAATAACAACAAGCGATGAGTTTTGTGTCTTTAAAAGTTTCTTCAACATGTTAGAAGTTACTTGGAATATATTTAGTTTATGTGAACAATAAATTTAACAAGTATTCAGTTAAAATGTACTGAGTATGCATCAAAGTTCTTTCTCATGTAACTTTCTTTTACCTGGATTTGTGAATCATAGTAAAAACCTTTTATTTAGTTGGTGGTTATCTCTTTGTCTTTCTCTTTACATCATAAAATTTTCTTTTGGGTAATAAATAGTGCATTACTTTTTATGTATTCTTGTTATGTGCATCTTTTTAGCCAAGACTCTTCAGTTTAAAAGTTTAACAAATTTCTGATGTTCTTAATAAAGAATTTTTTTTAACAAAATTATATGTTTATTGAATTTACTAGAACACTCTGTAAAAAAGATATTTCCGAAGTACTTTCACATAAAAATCTCTGAAACAAAAACTATGACCCATACTTGTTTAATTGCATACACATATAATTTGCTTTCTTATTATTCATACCTGTCATAGTTTAGAAGTGAAACTGTGTTATATCCGTATAATCACTAAATATTTTCATATTGATGTACTAGCCACATTCTCCTGATAAATTATCAGTTTGATTAATTAAAAAAAGGCGAGTTTACTTATGTGTAGTGTAAAAAAGCAAAAGTCTGACAAAGACTGATAATTTCCTGGGAACTGTTGTTCCAGGAGCATTTGGCATATGGTCCAGACAGATAACAGGGTTCCCATGGTCCTTGAATGGGACAGAAGAGAAAACAAGTTTGTGATTTGATTTTGCCTTGAGAATTCCCACCACTAGAAAAAAGGGGTTTTTATTGGAATTTCTGTCAATCATCAATCTTTTCTCTTTTTGAATGTTTAAAGACAGCTTAATTTGACAATACAATAAAACCTACAGACCTTTGTTGAATTAAATAGTCCTGCATTTATCTTAATGTATTTTGAATGTAATTAATATATTTGAACAGAATTTTGTTTTAAATACCAATAACCGATTAATGAATTTTCTCTGTAATAAAATCTGTTTTAAAAATGTAAATTAATTTCATAGAGCCAGGGAAGTCTGTTCAAGTGAACCCAACTCAAAAACTTAAACAGCTAGATAGATAAAATTTGGTACACAATTTTATCATTAGAATTGTAGATTTGTATCAAATTTTTTATTTGAAAAATGCTATTGATTAATTTAGATTTATCATTTGCATTTTTATGTCTAAAATATGAAATTTTATAGTCCTCGAATTTTCTTAAGGTCTTTGAATTTGTTTCCTTATTAAGAGTGGGAACTCTGGATATATAAAGTATTAAAACTAGGTACCTTAACCTACATGTCCATTACACCTAGTAGGAAGCAACTCATTATGCCTCCTAGCAAAGATTTTTAAAATTTAACACTCGTATCTTTGAAGGGTTTTTTTGTCCTTCTGATTGAAGGACAGGCTTAGTGGAAACGTCTTGGCTTTAGAAGATCTGTCATATTTGTGGGCCTGTTGCAGTTATTTTGGCCAGATTAACGTATCATTGAGGGAGGTTGACACTATTTGATCGTTTAACCCTCTAACTGCAGGTGTGGTTTATAAACCACATATTTAAGAAAGTACCTGCAGTTAAAGGGTTAAAAGAAAAATTGTAATTTCTTTGGATACTTCTGTTGTCATTTTCTTGTAATCTTCTGTAGAGCTGGTGTTCTGGAAAAGTTTCTTCTTCCAGGGGGTGGAGGACGAATGAGTAATTTCTGAGTAGAATTATGAAATTGCTGATGATAGTACATATTAAAAGTATAAGTTAGGTTCAGTGGTTTTATTTATATCTTATCTATCATTGTTAAATTGCAATGTGCTTAAATAAGCCAGAAATACCAGTGTTTAGGAAAATATCCATAGAGAAGTCTACTATTCATAACTTTTGTGAAGAAGGGGAAAACTTTTTACATCCGGTTCTTGGGGATGACTGTTTGAATTCCATCAATACTGGTTATTTTCTTATTCTTCGGATTTCGAATAATTTTGGTATCACTGGGGTTACTGATATATGGAGCCATGGAAAAGGGTGCTTTGTGAGTAGAATACTCGATGTACTGTGGTTATGACATTATTTTGTCACAAACCAAATTTGGAATGAATGCAGATGCTAAAGCACTGACAAAAGGTTATATTTTTCCAGTGACAAGTTATGTGTGTGTTAAAGGTCTGGTTACTGGTGAAATGGGCTTACAATTCTTATCCAAACGATAGTGAAGATATAACAACTCTATAAACACAAAAATATTGCAACGTATTGTGAAGATATCATAGAAATATTTTAGAGTATCTAGTGTAATTTGGAAAATTATTTTTTGGACTCTCGCCTGTTCCTTCACAATCTGAAGTACTGAGAATGGAGGGAAGTTGTGATAAACTAATTTTTTCACTTGATCTACATTATAAAATAAAAATATTTTGCCATGCTCTATCAACACATTTAAATTATAAGCTTAACGAATCAATCGAATTTTGCATGAAAAACAAAATCTATGGAAACTGAAAAGTTTAATTTTTTTTTTTTAAACATTGATTTATACTTACTTTCCAACTTTTAAAGACGTATATAAAACACTACAGCATTAATTTGTAATATTATGAGAATCAATTTTAAATATCACTACAGTATAGCAAAAATTGCAATGCTTTTTGTTTCACATTTCTTTCATTATGAAAGGATAGGAACTTGCCCATAATTATGCTCAGCATCTATGTATTTTTGTTGAAATGGAAGTAGCATGCAGACAGGTGAATAATTTTGCAACAGATGAAGAATACTGAATGACAAATTCATGGAGAATGAATGCAGTTATAAAGTAAATGCTGCAAGAGCAGAACAATTTTTTTCTAGCAAATTTTTGAAGTAAAAAATATCTTGTTGGGGAAGAAGCTATTTTTCCCCCCTAAAAAAAAACTTTTCTTTCCTTCTATAGCAGCAGGTTTTAGCTGGGATGCAACATTGAAATCCAACCATGCAAGTACTGCAATGATATTTGATTTATGGCATTCTACTTTATAAATTAATCCTTCATATTTGAAATTTGATTTAAAGTTTGCCAAAAAGAAAGATGGTCAGGTGAGCAAATTGCACTTTAAAGTTCAATTAAAATTGAATGTGTTATAATTTTGAAATTAAAAATTTTAGTTGAAGAATATGTGCATTTAATAGGTTTACCGATGCCTTTTATTTCAGACTAGCTGCTTTTGGCAACTAGCTGGTTCTCTAGGAATATTGGTTGTGTTTAATTTCAATTAAATCTTGTATGCATATTTTTATATTCAAGACTCTCTCGGCAAAGTATTTTTAAACTTGAAATTGTGATAGATATTTAAACTGTGTTATTTTAGTAGCCTATCGTATCTCTTTATTGTGTACGTGAACTTCACTGATGGAGTCAAGTCAAATGTCATAACATTTGCATGCAAACGTAACTGCCTGTACTCATCAAACATCTAATTGCACATTGTCTGACCCAGTAACTTCATTTTGTTATTTCTCGTATAAAATGTGCAGTCGATTCCAACATTAAAATGGCATGACGTATTTTATTTGTGTTATATGGGTTGAAAAATGCTAATCAAAAAATTAAATAATTGCCAGTATAATCTTCAAGCATATTGGATATATTACTTAATATCTTAGAAGGCTTTGTTAATAGATCCCACAAAAATATTGATGACATAAAATGAGTAAGAATTCATAATGACATTGTCAAAGAATATGGAAACAGAATATTCATTTCTTAGCTTTTAACAATGGAAGAAAAACCGGCGATTAAATATTTGTAGGAACAATTAAATTTGTTCGTTGCAACAATGAAAAGTATTGTTACAAGTATTTCTTAAAATATCTTTAAAAAATTGTAAAAATCTGCAGAACTAAAGTGGTATTAAAAAGTTTAATTTTTTGAATTTTAAGATGGTGTGCAAATAATTTTTGTACAATAACGTTTTTAGAAGTTGTTACCAAAAAAACTGCCATTGTGTGATAATTTTTCTGGAATGCCAAATTTTTTAATAATTTTTAATTTATTAAAATTTCTGAAAAATCGCTTTTAAGTGCACATTCCTATTCATCAAGTATATCTCCGCAGGACTTGGTAGCTCTAAATCCAATGGTCTTTCCTGCAGCGCGCCGACCTTCGCTTTTTTTACTATTTGTAGAGACTACTGAAAAGGGTTAGGAATAAGACGAGACTGAGAATTTCCCATCTGTCAAAAGACGGCTTGGACCTTCAACTTCTCAAAATTACCTCTCTTTAGGAAAATTATCAAGTTATGATTAGCGCCCCGCGTTTTAACCGAAAACTCACTATTTGTTACAGATAGATTTTATGTTCAGAAATAAAACCAAATATAAAAACATCTCCGGAAGGCGAAGGTAAATAAATACCTTTTATTCTGAAATAAAAATTACCTCTCCCAATTTCATAAGGGTTGGGTGTATGACGATCAGGGGAGTAGTGGAGCCGGAATGCACCAGAACGGCGTTCCGGCATTGCCTTTTTTCGAGAGAAATAAATAAGAAAAAATGGTGAAAACATCCTTAAAACCGCCATTTTTGTCACTCAGGAGAGTGTTCCGCTGCTTATTTTGCGACTACACCACTGATGAAGATGGAAAAAGGTGATAGTTTTCCAAGCTGTCACATGCATGGGTTAAAACATATAAAAGCTTATGATACCTAGATATGTCATCAAAGGTCGCCTGCTGCTCTACATTTTCGTGAGAAATAAATAAATAAAATAAAGATTTCTGCATTGTACATTCTCTATGGTGAAAAAACATCAGACAGTCTTTCAACCATTGCACCGATTTCGACAATTTTTATTTCATATGAAAGCTTTTGACGTCTATATATGCAATCAATGGTCGCCTGCCACCCACCACTTTCCATTTTCGAGATATGTAAAAAAAAATGACAGAGTCCCTCAGCCTTTACAAACGCCAATTTATTTCGCCTAGTTGCAAAAATAAATACAGGTTACGGACGAACAGCCAGTCGCCGATTGCGATTTTTAAAATGTATTATTATTTATAGCAATGGTAACGTGCACACAAAAAATGTGTTTAATATCATCGAAACACGTTCGTGTATTAACATTAACAAACAATAAAAAGTATTGTTTTAAAATATACTTAAAAATTAAATAAAATTGAAGAAAAAAATTGCACGGAAATAAAAATTTTTATAACTGAAGACGAATTTTAAAGTAGCGACTAATATGCTTTGAAGTTATTGAGAAAAAACGTTAACATTTCGATTAATTTTTAATAAAAATTCTTTTAAAATTTTGAAAAACCCTTCTTATAGTGACAAATTTTAGGTCCAGCGTCTGCCGTGAATGATTTTTGTCGCAATCCAGCTGATAAATAACATTATATTAAAAGGCAGTCGAGAGTTCAAAATCAATTTTTCGGCCTCTAACTTTTAGGGGTCTATTCTGGTACCCCCGGTTGGGTTGGGTTGGGTTCCGCACGTTAACAACGGAACCCCACCCAACCGGGGGTACCAGAATAGACCCCTTAAGCAATTGTTTTTTTGTTCTGATGAGGCGATAATTTGCGTAATTTGAATCATCTTCAATAGTGCGAAAGTTATGGGGAATTGAAAACTTCAATCCACCCCATCTGATGGTGCTTGGCGAAATAAATTGACGAAATGGTGATCGTAGAGACTGAGGGACTCGCCCAGAGTTTTAAGGGTCTATTCTAGTACCCTCGGTTGGGTTGGGAGACGTTACTTTTCCCGTTGTTAACGTGCGGAAAAAGTGACGTCGGTTCTGACTGACGAAGTCAGAATAGACCCGTTATTTTGTTATTTCTTTCAAAAATGGAGAGTAGCGGGCGACCACTGACGACATATCTAGGCATGATAAGCTTTCATATGAAATTAAAGATTGTCGATCCAGTGGTAGCGACTTGGAGGCTTGTCCGCTGGTTTTGCCATTTATTTTAAATTAGCCGCCTTCGGTGCGCCGACTGGCCTGTTCATCTCTAATGCATAATTTGATATCGTGGAAAGTAACACTTATCAGAGATATCAAAGGAATATTATGACTTTCGATTTTGATACCGGGACACAAACATATAATAATATCTTATTGCATTCCACTTAAAACTTTGGAAATTTTATGAGACATTTTTAAATCTCTTCGTCTTTAAGACAATACTAATATGGCAGCCAAGGCTTCATTTCTTGAAAAAAAATGCAATTTCTCCATTAACTTTGACGGACATGGTAGCAACTGAGAAAATATAATTTTTCATTTATTTTATTTCATTTTGAACATTCAAAATCTGTTTCAGTAGTTTGTATGAGTTTTATATGCTAAGAGGTTTGTATAACATTTGAGAACTAAATCTTATTTCTATATTTTTCGTTATTACTTTGAACACGAATTAGTTTCGGTTTTGTATTTAAGGTAGGTAAGCTGGTTTTTCTTCGGTTTTTAATCTTATTAAAATCTTTTTGGTTGAAAGAAAATTTTATTTTTTATAAAATTTAAAAATATTACTTAACAATACAAATAGATTTATAAAAATAACGCGAATAAAAGTTGCATTCCCCAGAAATGTCAAAAGAGGGCCTTGTCTCTTCACTATTTGCTGTTGTATTGTACAGTGGACAGTGGAAGTAGATGAACTCGAATCGTGCCGTGGTATACTGTATCTATATGTTTGTAGTTTCTCTTCCAAATTTGTGTTTCTTCTGTCCGTGAAATCATAGTCCATTGTTCTGAAATGTGAAAATAATAAGTGTTAATATCTTGATATGGTGTTTTTAACTTAAAATAAATTGTGGGTTAATCTTTCATCTCATAACATAATCTCCGATTGTAAATATTGTTAAAGAAAACAAGTACATCTCTCCTGGAACTCTCTTCAATTATTAACGATGTCGGAAATATAATTATCATGTAATTCTTCAAAAATATACACTTTGTGAATGTACATAATTATGTAGTATTAGAAAAGAGAAGATTTTTCTGCGCAATAAATGTAAGTACATTTTTTGATTCATTAGGCTTATATTTGACGTTAAGTCTGTCTTGTTTATAGGCATTTATTTACTTTTAGAAATTGTAAGTTTTACGAATATATACTTGATTTTTACTATCTTAAACTATTTGGATTCAAATATTTTGATTATGTACATTATTTTAATCATTTAGCTTCGTTTTTTTACCCAATTTAACACTTTGAAGAAACGTAAACAAAAGGGATCATATCCTTAACTAGCGTGCTGATGTATTCCATTCATTGATTTTTGAAGATTCATTGTTCTTAAGTTATCCATGAAACTTATTTGAAAAAAATGTGTACGTTATTTTTTTACTTTTATGTCCAAATTGGAGGTTAATTTTTCAAACTTGCGATTATTGTGCCATTATTTTTGTACTTTAAACATCTACAACTATCTATATATTTGTCAGATTACAGATTATCTTGTTAAATTTTATTGCATTAAAATATTGTTTTGGAAATATTTCGTTTATAATCAGTGATGGATTTCTTTTTTAATGGAAGCGTCGAAAAATTTTTTTAAAATAAGTTTTTGAATATTATGAATATTACCTACTTATGAAGTTATGTAAAGTTATTTTTCAATTTGTCTATTTCGAACAAATGAATTTAAAAGAAGTTCTTTGTTAATTTTTATTATGAGATGTTGCATATAACATCTGGAATATTATTTTAATATGATAATGAATCATCTTAGCATAATAAATTTTTGGATTTGTCTTCGTATACATCAATTTAATTTTTTTTATCAGATTTTACTAAACCAAAAATCTAAATGAATTGATTGAAATCTTTCTTCTTGCACATCTGACTTGCATATCATTACTTAACAAGCTACAACACCTATCCCCATTTTGAAACTTTTACATGCGAAAGAAAAAAACTGAATTTTTGCTCTCCTATAGTGAATATGGTAGATTTTCTTCTTAGCTGATTTGAACATAAAACTGTACATCTGTTTCAGTTGTGAAAAAAAAAAAAAATCTGCTATATTCATTATAGCAAAAACTTCAATTTGATCTTCGTCTTGTAAAATTGAGAAAACTGAAATAGGTGGTGTTGCTTGTTAAGTGAGGATATATTAAGTCTTTTGTTTAATTTTACTTTTAAAATTTGCTTCTAATTTTTTTTTTTTTTATTTTAAGTCATATCTATGTGAAATTAAATTGATGTTCTTCCTTGTATTTCTGAACTTTAGTTAAGCAGAAACTAGAAGAACAAAAATATATTTTGATATTCTAAAAATTAATTACATTTTTTTTTTTTTTGAGATCTTGTAACTGTAAGCTAATTTGCTTTTCTTGATTATTTCTTACTTATTTTTGCTGTGAATAAGATAAATGCATGCAATGATATTGTTTGATTTCGTTTTTTCCCCTCTTCTAGCTTAAGAGATATTAAAATATTAAAACATCACCTATCCCAAAAAAGAAAAAGATGAAAGTATGAAATTAAAAGCTTTAAAAGATGAAAGTATGAAATAATTAATTTTTAATGAAAACCACACCTCCAAAAAATATTATTGTATTATAAAGGAGTTGTTAAGTATAATAAATGCAGATACAGTTTCTAAAAGATTGTTTCATATCAATTTCCATTCATTAAGGAAGTATAGAAATTTTAATACTGCAAGTAAAAATACTTTATCAAATTCATTTGTATCTTTCATTAATTGTATTAATTTGCTTACATGTTCTGAATTGTTCTGCGTTTTTATGAGTAACAAGTGAAAACATAAGGTATTTTAACAGAGGCATGATGTGACACATTTTTAAGTCATAATTAAAAAGGGGAGAGGAATACCAAAATATCTAAATTAAAACATTTGGTACCAAACTGTTATAATGAACCCATTATTTTCTGTCAAAATTCAACCAATTATTTAGAAGTCCACCACAAAAATTTAATTCACTGCTTGATGGTTGATCATCCATTTGTGGCTTTTGAGAACAAATGCATGAAAACATGGAAAATCAAACCAATTATTTAAATTCTTAAATTGTGAAATATTGACTCTATTCATAAACATATGAGCAAAATATTATAAATGACAAATTATTGTTATAGATACAAAAATATTCTCTACTACTAATAAAGGAGAATGTGTATGTGTGTGTGTTTGCGCTCTACAGGGAACATACTTTGGAAGGTGAGAATGTGCATCTCGGAGCCTTTTTTTGAAATTTTTATTAATTAAAAATTAAGCAAAATTTCGGTATTTATCCTTAATAACTTTGGAAAATATTAAAGCACAAAAATTATTTTTGCACCACCTGAAAGTGAAAAAAAATTACCTTTTCAATAATATCAATTAAGTTGTTGTTTGATTTTTTCTCTAATTTTAATAAATTTTTAAAAACATTTTTTGGCATAATTCACAACAATACTTTTCATTGTTGCAACGCAATTCAAACCATTTTCATTGTTCAAATAAATATTTATTTGCGTGTTTCTCTTCCATTGTTGAAAGCTAAGGTAATATTTTAATGTTTAATGATATGTTTTAATCAGCATATTTTCATCCAGCTAACATGCTGCTGGAACTAAAATGTGCCGCACCATTTTAAAGTTAAAATCAGATGCATATTTTCAAAAGGAATAAGAGAGTGAAGATGATGCCATTGTATGATACACGACACAGACAGTTACTGGACTTCATTAAGGATGTTCATGCAGACAACGAACAGAATAGGTAGAAGGCTACTGAAAGAACATGAATTAAATGTCTATCACAATTTGGAATTTAAAATTAATTTAAGGGAACTATGAATATCAAATTGTACACTATATATTCAATTGAAATTATATTCCCGGCGAATAAGTGTTCGCCGAAGACGGCTAGTCTAAAATAAAGGAATGTTTTAGTTTTCTTAAACTGTTCTGTAGGTATTGAGGAATAAGATTTTTAATTTTTATATTTTCATGTTTGCTTCCTTTAAAAGTCTATCTATATCTAATTTGATTTTTTTACTGTGTTCTTTTTAAATTAATCGTATTTTTTCATACCTGTATTTTTAAGATTTTATTCATCTTGAAAACTTGGTCTCTTCATAATATTAAACTACTTCTTTGTCTATTATATCTTGATGCATTATTGAAAATTTAAGATATTTGCATGGTTATTTTATGTTATTAATGGTAAATGTAGTATTTACGGTACACATCTGTTTCTCACCGATTTTATTTGCCATCACCAAATACTGTTTTCGATGTGCAGTTCTATTCTTATTGCTCTCTTGTGTATGCGTCACCTGAAAAGTAGAAATTGAGCATGCAATGCCTGCGGCATTTCAAGTGTGTACTGGGCAAATTTTTTTAACTTGGAAAAAACATCAGCAGCCTCGCTTCCAGCATAGCAGGAAACTAGTAGCTTCACTTTTTCATTGAATGTTAGAAATCTAGGTTTCTTAAGAAATTCCTAAAACTAGAATTTCCGCCCGCAATGCCTGCGGCATTACAAGTGTGTACCGGGCAAATTTTTTAACTTAAAAAATATCAGTGGCTTCTCTTTCAGGATAGCGGAATACTCGTAGATTCGTTTATTCATTGAGAAACAAAACACGCACAGTAACATGCACGGTATTGAACCAATATTCAATCTGAAGAATTCCAAATGAAGTTTTATTCAAATTCGAATGAATCGACCAATCGCATCGAAGAGTTGAACAAAACAGTCCAATCAAAACGTGGCATAATATAGCCTGATATGTAAAACAGAGATGAAAAAATAAATTTGTGTGCATGCGCGCTTGTCAATCATTAAAAACATCTAGACGCATCCAAAACAAATGCTCTTTCGTCTCCGTTCTTGGCGACAAAGAGTTGGCGATCCTAAGAGAAACAAAGTAAGTGGGTACCCTAAACTCTACATTAACCTTATTAATAACTTTTTTTTAAATGTTGAATTGTCTAGACAGTTATTTTATTTATCTAACTTGGAACTGTTATTAAATTGCAGGTGCCAATTCTTTGTACAGAGTCTTTCTATGTGTGATAACTGGATTAAATTGTTAGACAAGTGCAGCTGTAGAGTCACACCATTCTTTATGTAAGTTTTCAGGATATACCTTTTTTTATGTATTCTAATTTTATCTTAAGATATATCTGTTTTAAATTTATATTTGCACAAATGTACAATATCAACTTTTAGGCTAGCATTGTAGGGATAATTTATTTGGTTCATATCTGTTGCCGAATCAGCTTGATGGCAGAACCTGTTGAATACTCTTGGAGAAAGTGTTCCCATAGTTTAATCCTGACCATAATATAATATTCAGTTCTTTTTGTCATTGCACTGTTACCTCTAGTGGTCATATTTTGTTCCTATGTAAAACTGCCTCATCTATGTAGGCTTGACCTTACTTTTAACCTGCTAAAGGCCGAATTAATTTAAGACATAGATTTCAATAAATTTCTATTAAATTATATTTAAAACACTAAGATTAAGATCACTGCAAAGTAAAATTATATTTGGAGATAAAATTTAAAAAAAAAATGTTAGAATAATATTTAAAAAAATTATAGGAATTCGTTTTTAAAAATGTTTTTTGCATTAGTAGTCAAGATTTTTAATATATAGTAAAATATCAAAAAATAGAAATTATTTTCTAATTCCTTGCATGGCCTCAAAAATAAATCAAAAGAAAAATTTAAGATAAAATTTAAAATGACGACATTTTGACTTCAAAATCTAGCTAACTACTGGTATATGCCTGTTGAAAACTGTTCAGGAGTTTCAGAATATCCATTGACTTCATAGAAAAGGCAAAAAAGATACAATGGAATGCATTCGGTTTAACCATGGAATTGAAAATGTAAAACTATACTCAAATGAGGACACTGGGCGTTAATGGGTTAAATTTGTCTGAAAGATTGTGACTTGTATAGTATATATTTCTGGTGATTTCTGTGTTATCATGTACTTTGTGCTTCTCTGTCATTATTAAAAGATTATGTTTTAGTTTTCATATTAGGTTGTTTAAGGTAGTGAAATTTTGAATCACATTAGTAAGAAATTTTTTGAATGAATTCACAGGCCAACAACATATTTTGGTGCTGGGAATTTTTTAAAACTTATTTTATGTATATTCCGTGTGTTGAAAATAAATATGACTATAGTTTATGCCTATCACCTCTTGTTTGTAAGATATGACAGTAGCATTATGTATGTTAATATATTAAATTAAGCTTGGGGTATAGGCACTAAATTAAAAAAAAAACCTTTTCCTTAAAAAACTTTAAGATATTTTAATGAAAAGAAACACAGTAACTCTCTTGTAAATTTGCTTAGTTAAAAATTTGAAGAATTAAATAAAACAAGAGGAAAAGTTATTTTGTTCCACTCTTGAAAGCTTCTTTTATCTAACATTCTTGAGTGAACTTTGTTTAACAGTTTCTTTGTAGATTTATATGGTAATCTGTCATCATATGAGAATCCCATTTGCCTTGGTATCAGTCTTCTATTGTCTTTATATCTTGGTGAAATCATTCACCTTGTTCTTTACTAATATTGCCAGAAATTTCAGGGAAATAGCCTGAATGCCTGTGCAAGTGATGAAGCTTTATTCTCATATTACGACCAAGTTCTTTGAAGCTCTTAAGTAAGCTGTTAACTAAATCAATGTAGTTTTCAGCCTTGTGGCTACCTAGAAAATTCTTGATAACAAGGACAAATGAGATCTATGCTTTTCACTGTGTCTTGTTCATGGAATCCACAAAATGAGAATCGTTTATGAGTTGTCTGATTTGAGGGATATCAAAAATTCCAATTTTAAGTTTTTCTGTATTTATTCCATGCATTTTTTGTTCTAAGTATACATATCAAGGGGTATTCTGATCAAGAGCTTTCATGAACTGATTCATTAATTCTACATTAAATACATCGGAGGTAAGAATTGACAAATGACATTTCTTCCTCCAACAACTATGATCTTTCTTGTAGGCCCCTCTTTTCTTGTCCAGTGGTACTGTTTATCTCTTCTATCTCATAAGCACAAGAAGCAAAGATATTTTGTGTAGTCCCCTTGCTGACCAAGTAGAAAGATAACCGTTTTTAAGTCCTCACTAATCACCCATTGATGTTCCTGAAATTTAATCTTCTCCATGTATCAGGGAAATGGTTTAATTAACCAAAGCAATTGTATCATATTCTTCTTTCATTCATCACACACAACTTCCTGTATAAGAACATATGCTAATATAAATTCTTTTTTTTTTTTCATGCGATTCATCCGTTTAAGGAATAAATTGTTCTTTAAAAGTTTTAGGATTTTATAATTTAGCTACACTTGAACCTCAAAATGTAAAGCTGATAGAGAAAAACTGTTTTCATTTTGGACATCAGCATGTCAAATATAATCAACTAACAGTAGCTGCATGACATTGCCCATGACAGCACAACTTCAACAAAATAAAAAAATAAAGGCCCTCAATGACATAAAATAAATTTTTGAAAATGTAATTGAAACAAAAATTGAATATAACATTGATTTTTGTCCATTTATTTTTTCTTAACGACAATGATATTAACTGAAGATAAGTTAAAAATAAAAAAAAGTTATTGAAATTATAAAGTTTGCTGCAAACGATGTGATTAGAATTTAAACCGAATAAAAGCATTGCTCATGATTCTTGTAACAACCTGTTGGTTCGCCCCCCAAAATAGTGTAATAATTCAGTTTAACTGACGCAATAAAATTTTCAGATCCTGTCTAAAACAGTTAATAGGTAACATTAGTTATTTTGAAATAGATCCGTCCCATGAAATGATTTCAAATTGGTGTTACAGTACCAATTAACCGTTATTTAGGATTTTTAAGAATGATTCCCATAAAACTGGTAAAAAGTTAAAGAATGAAATTTTAAAAGATTTCAAAAGGACCAATACACCCCAAAAGATACAAACATAATTTCCATGATATTTATATCTATCCAAAATCAATTATAGAATAAAAATAAGAGAAAAAATTTTGAGCTTCAGCTTAAAATTTGAAACTACAATTTGTAAATCGCTCCTTGAGGTCATATTTAATGAAAGTCCGCATTGGAACTTGTGCTCAAGATGAACATGTATTCTGTAACTAAAGATATCAGTCATTATGCTCGACTATGACTGGGCAGCATTTCTCACTGGCTCATAAATACACAGTACATCACCTTCACCGACCCTTCCCCCTCCAGTGCTATAAATAGAACCATGACCTTGAGTCATCACTTTTTGTTGCTTGATCGGCGAAGAAACTCTGAATTGATCAGGAAAACTAATTTTTAAAAAACAATGGGTACTTGTTTGTTAAAGCGGCCACCGAGCATACTTGGCAACCTTCGGATTTTGCCAAGCTCGTAAGTTTAATGTTCTACGTTCTGATCAGTTCCGAATGGATTTGTTTAGGCCTGCTATGCTCTTGCTTCTGTTGACTTTTTGACGAAGGAACATTTTGAGGTGAGTGCTCTTTTTGGAATTTTAAACCTAGATTCCTAACATTCATTGAACAAGCGTAGCTACTAGGTTTCTGCTTTGTTGAAAGCGAAGCCCCTGCTGTTTTTTTAAGTTTTAAAAATTTGCCCGGTACCCACTTCAGATGCCGCAGGCATGGCGTGCGCAAGAGACCAATAAAAGGCTCACTAGCCATCCAAAACAAATGTTCTCACTTTGCCAAACCGTCTTCCATCTTGACGATATATCTCGGATGCTTGGGGATTTGTCTCGGTGGCCGCTATAACGTGCAAGTACCAAACAATGGAAAAAGGTATTTTAATGGTTCTTGTTTTAAATTGGGGAGAAATGTTCCAGTTATTACGTACCTCAAAAAATTTGAAAAAGATAATGTTTTTAGAGCGTCGGATGGAGGGAGTTTATTTTTCAGAAAGAAAATTTTTCAATGAAACTGACTTTTTAAAAAATTTCTCAAAATTGGTAAATTACGTTAGACATTCAAAAGAAATTTCATTAGAACAAAAATTGTGTGTTCTTTCCAATGGTGATCTATTTTCTTCCTGCGATTATCAGAAACGATGTTATGGAGAAATGAGTATAAAAAATCACCCAAAACACCACAAAATATTAAATAAAAAATTTTCTAGATTAAATTTTAAAATTCGAACTTCGAGGTGCATTGAGTCACCATTACGACTATCTGTATGCCAAATTTCATGGCTGTAAGTACGATAGATTCGTCTGGACATCACATAAACATTGCCTTTTATAAATATAGATATCAGTTAAAAAATTCCAGGCACCCAAAAAAAAAAGCCGTTGACGTGTGTTTTTGTTTGTTTGATGTAGCATTATCACTAGTAATTATGAAAGATGTCGTCAATTATACTCTTCATGAAAAATTTATAGTTTGTAAACAATAAGTAGAAGAGACCTTAATCTCAGAATTATGAAAGTACATGTAGTTCATATTAATGTAATTAAAGAAAGCACACATCCTTTATTCTCTGTGCAAGATTCTTCTCCTTTTTAATTGATGGTCAGTTAATAATTATAATATTTATTAAATTTTAAGCAATCTGTTTAGCTAATTAAAATAGTCTTATATAAAATTTTTGATATGAAAATATAAGAAAATGATGCAATATTTATTTATAATATGTGTATGGAATGGTAAAATTCAAAAGGACATAGAAATGCGAAAATATGAAAAATAAATAATTTGGAGATGGAAATTTGCAAAGCATTTTATTTTCAAAACTTGGAAACTTTCACTGTGTTAGCAGTATCCTTGCAGGGAAGCAACTTTTAAAGAGTTGGATTATAGTCATTGTTATTTTTTTTTGGATGTTTTTTTGTTGTGTATAGTTAAGATAGAGAAGGGAGGGGGAGGTCATAGAATATGTAAAAGGCAATCAGAATGTAGGCATTAAATAGTAAATTGTTCCCTTTCAGATATTTATTTGTTGAATGATTGGAGACTTCCTACATTGCATCAATTTATTAATTCTCACAGTCTATCAATTGCATTGGACTGAATATTTTCAAAGAAATATTTAAAATCATAGTACTAGAACTGGTGCGTATTATATGAAATTGCTCTTATTCTTCTGTATTTATTAGGGATGTGACGAATATTCGGCAACTATTTTGGCCCTTTTGCCGAATACTAAGCAGATATTCGGCCGAATATTTTCAAGATAATAATTTTTTTAAATATGCTATTAAATAATAATACAAAGAATACTGCAGAATTATATTTCAGTACATTTCTTATCCAAAAATCTCCTAACATTTACTCAATTTTAAGTTACATAGTACATAAATGTATTTAATAACTTTATATATCATTTATTATCGTAAAGCCTGCAATTATTATGCAAGAGCAATAATTTTTGGCCCCTTTGACGAATACTAAACAGATATTTGGCTGAAAAAAGTCATGATATAATTTTTTAAAAATGTAATTAACAAAGAATATTGCAGAATTTTATTGCAATACATTTATTATCCAAAAATCTTCTAACATTTACTCAGTTTTAAGTTACATAGTACATAAATGTATTTAATAACTTTACATGTTGTTTATCATTGTAAAAACTGCAATTGTAATGCAAGAACAATACCGTATATTTCCGTGTATTAGCCAAGAATTTTTGGCCAACTTTCCAAAGCTAAAGTAGGGGTTGGCTTATATACGGATCTGCTTAAATCTAGCAAAAAAAGTAGGTATTTTTCCATTACTCGGGTGCGATGTAAAGTACCAAAACTTTACATGACACCCAAAAATAATGATGCAATGCATAATAATTAGCACATAAAATGTTTTAATGAAATCTTAGAAAAATTATACAAAAAGAAAAAAATATACTAATTCTAGACATTTCTTTCTTCGAATAATAATTCAATATGTTGGCTATTTTTCATGATTTCTTAAGAGTACAAATAAATATGTACTCTTTCTTCCATGATGCTTTTATAGAATAGCTTATGACAGAGTGATGAAAAAGGTGGGAGATAGATACATGAAATGTGTAAATTTTCTCATTATGCTTCATAAAGAATTTTTTTAAATAAAAATTATTATATGAATATGGGCGTGCTGGTTTTGAAATGATACCAATCCACCACATGAAGTTACACACCTATTTATTAACACAATGTTGACAGAAGATGATGATTGTGAATTATTACAGATGATGTTTAGCTGTGAGAACAGAAAATGGTATCCAGTGTCGGATAGTTCACAATGCATCCACTGTACACAGGTAATCCGTTCACTTGGCCACCTACATGCGGTCAGTCGCTGGACATTCACTAAGCTTCCCCTTTGAGGAAGTTAAAATAGTTGAAGTCTCCTATACGAGAGCTTCGTGAGATCTGACTCTATCCTCAGTGATGTCAAGCCATTGCATTATGAGAGTCGCTACGCCATCTGTTGGTGACGGCAACAAATCCCACATAAATGACCCATACAACCACTAGTGAATAAAAATTTAATGGAAATATCATTAAAGCCATAAATATTATTTTGTACATCAATGTATAATAAGATTTAAAAAATAAACAAAAATATGATAATTATTTTTGCAGATTATAAAAACTGAGCACATCATACAGGTAATTAAAAAAATAAAATCATATGAACAAAAAAAAAAAATCCGTGTTGTTCTTTGAGTTCAGATAAAATTATCGTAATTTAATTTTTTTAAACCTTAGCAAATTTCACATTAAATTTTTTTTTTTCTCTTTTCAAGAAACACTTATTTCTAGTTGTTTCTTTATGATTAAAAGTGGGAATTTTTTTAGTTTATCAAAAAGCCTAATTGGAAACTAATCATATTTTTAATGAATTGCAAATATCTTATCAGGAAT
This sequence comes from Araneus ventricosus, assembly GCA_013235015.1. Taxonomy (NCBI): domain Eukaryota; kingdom Metazoa; phylum Arthropoda; class Arachnida; order Araneae; family Araneidae; genus Araneus; species Araneus ventricosus. Next base: position 49,892 of record BGPR01002971.1, read on the forward strand.
TTATATTCTTAATTTATTGCTGGATTTTTCAAGTTTAACATGTGTTCTGTCACAAAAGAAGTTAATTAAATTGCAAAATTGAAATGGATAAATATGTGCTACATGAATAACTAAATTATTTAATTAGTGATGAGTAATTATATTATTTCAATTTTAAAATTTCAGAAGTTGAACTTTTCCACATAAACCATATGTTGATTAATTTTTATTATAATGATTAAATTTATCAAGAAACTTTTTTGAAAAATTTAATCTTCAATAACATAAGGCATTTGACAATTACACAATCTGCCATGATAATGTTAGGAAAAAATTATGATTTTGAAAAACTTGAAGAAAACAACAATAGTGTAAATCTTGTTAATGAAAATCCAATCAAGAATATTAGAATACTTGGTTTTTTAACCTGTAATTAATGTCTCTTATATAAGAAAAATAAATTATAAAGATAACATTTAATAATACTGGTTACTTGATCATGTAACTTTTTTTTCAGAAAAATACAAAAACTTTAGGTAATCTGAAACTATTAATTTTATTTTTATTAGCAGTTTTAATAAAAGTGTACTCTCCCTCCTCCTTTCTTTCACTGGGATGAAATACTTAATTTACTTCACGTAGAATAAAAGAATTTTTAAACTTTCAGATAATTTTGTTTATTATTAACAATAGTCATTTCTAATTTGTAAAAAGCTGTTGATTCATTGAATTTCTTTGTTGTTGAAATTGAACCAACAATTATTTCCATTAAAAAGTTTCTCTGAATAGAGATTTAAAAAAAAAAAAAAATTAAATTCAGCATTGTTATGGAACATGGTGTTAGTAACTGTATCATGGTTTTGAGTAACTATAATATTTTATTCACTCTTGAAATTAAGATAAAATTTTTAATTTAAAGCTTGTATAATGATATTGTTCCCTGTATTATATCGTGTGCGAAGAGCTGTTACATTGTCTATTAGTGGTTAGCCTATTTTACTCATTTATTTAACCCAAGCTTAAAGGAAGAACACTTCTCTCTCTCTTTTTTTTTTTTTTTCCTGGGTTATATCGTGTGCGAAGAGCTGTTACATTGTCTATTAGTGGTTAACCTACTTCACTCATTTATTTAACCCAAGCTTAAAGGAAGAACACTTTTCAGCTAATGGAACATTAGTTGTCGCTGTTGTAGTTGTTAACTACTGGTTTAGCTTGAATGGGGATGAAATGTGTAGAACACTTGCACGACTATCTAAAATTTCATGACAGCATGGCCACATGAGATTCTGTATTTAGCACATATTAGCTTAGAACTTTTATGTTCAATTACTGTTAATTATTATATCCATTACCATGAAAATTTAGAGCATATTTTAAGTTTGTAATTTTGTAGAAATGAAAAGAAGTAATAAATTTGCTATTAGATTGTGAAATATTCAAAATGGTATTACTGTGGAGGACTTTCTACAATCAGTATAGTAAAATATGTGTATTGCTCATAAAAAAAAAAAAATCTAAAAAGAACCCCCACAGATAATCGAAATATTCTTTCATTTTCAAGTTTTTAATGAACTTGGAAATAAAGTTTAAATTGTTAAGTGTTGATTAATTATCTTTCAAATGAAATTTTTCAAAATAAGAATATAATGCACTGCCAGTTTACATAATTTTATCCATCTGCTTGAAAATTATTAATCTGAAAAAACTTATACAGTGCACTCCCAATTATCCGGGTTAATCACCGGGAGGGATTGCATGGACAATAGAAAAACACGGATAATCAGAAAACTCCTTTTTATTAAAAGAAATAAATCAACATCGGTACAAAACTATAAAAATTACTTACATTTGAATGCTGTATAACATCAAACTAGGAATTTTCCTTTTAACATTTACTGCTTAAAAAAATCTGTTGTGCGTCTTTGCTTCTGCTGTTTGTTCATCTTGTCGTATATCGACACATATTTTACGAACCACAGTAATGTCACCGTAATCAAATCCTTTTTGTCCCATATAATCTAACAAAGTTTCCACAGATTGTAGAGCAGTAGAATGTGAAATTGTATTTCCCGCATTTACTACATCTTCTGCATCAGTACTAGCTGATTCTCCATTATCAAGTTTTTGAAGGATTTCTAATTTTTAACATTTAAAACGTTTCGTTTTCGTTTCACACTACTCATTTTTACCAGTAAAAAATTCCATGCGACTAACTGACGATAAACAAAATGCAAACACTAAAGGAACACATTCAAAAGTGAGAGAAGACAAAGAAGTTAAAGAATGACGTGTCAGGGAGAAGCGTGTTCGTACGAGAATGAGCTAGCAGGAAGTGGATGATTCATTTCTCAGAAAATTAGGGGTTGAACCAGTAGAGATTGCATGTGGAGGAAGAAGAAAAATCTATTCTTTAGCCTCCGCCGTCACGGCTCACTATTTCACGGAATGAATGTCTCGATAGAACATCAACATCGATTTTACATGCATGATAAGCCTGAAAATGTTTCTCTTTAAATTTTTTTTTTGTGAGTCCGTAATCAGCCCGGATAATTCGCGCACGGATAATAGAGAGTATACTGTAGTTAAAAAAAAAATTGTATATATTTTTAAATGAATGCAATCCTCCAATTTTGTTTTAAAACGCATTTATCGTTAAGATATTGTAAATATTGTAGGACTATTGGATTATATAAAGTTGATGGAAAAGTCAAACTACTTGTTTGAGCAAATTCATGAAAATCTGATTTAAAATAGTCATGTTTTAAAATATACTTGTATTTATGTGTATTAGATTAACATTCTGAATAATTCAAAATTATGCCAGATTTCTACTACTCGCTAGTTTTCAGGATTTTTGAAATGGAGTCACCATCATGGTTGGTATTGGTTGTATATTTTTAGCTGAAAATGTGCTAGCCTGCAATTTGCCAAAATCACAGTCTATGAAAATGAGATTTTAAAAAACTCATTTTCTCCTCTCTATATACACAACAGGTTATTTTATGTAAAATTTAAGTTCAACTCTCTAAATAGCGATTTTTGAGAATAATGAATAACTTTTGTATCAAACTAATTCTTGTTACAGGGTTGGTACAGTCTGCTTTCATCCTTGTTTGTATTTATTATTTGCATGATATTACTAGATTGGATTTTCGTGGATGGTATATTAGTTTATTATGCTTTAAAATTAGAAATAAAGTACATATATATATATTTATCTTTAGGTACGCCTATTACCACAATGCAAACAGGGACCACCAGTCTTCATCATGATGCAGCTGGTTCTAAAAAATCTGCAGAGAGCTCTCCCCAAGCACTTGGTGTAATTGAAAATCCCCTTTTTGAAAGGACTGGTGAGAGAAATGTCTCTTCTGAATCTGGTACCACCAGAGTATTAAGAGAAATGTCCGAGAACCAAAGAGATCGCAGAAAAAGCCTTGTTCAACGAGGTCTACAGCGCTCGAAGACAGTTAAAGAGTATGTCCAATTTTGCTCCTTTGTGTCATTTATTTGTACTAAAGCTAATTATATGCTGCTGATTTATTTTAATTTAGATATTCGGGTTAATGTTTGAAGGAATGAGTTTTTAAGCATATTAATAACTTCATGTCGCCTATCTTTCCAGCTTCATAGAAGTTTTACTGTATAGAATATTTCAAACCTCTCTCAGATACAGAAAATTAAATCGTGGACAATGCATTTTAGACTTGGAAATCAGGTTTTAGTGTGAAAACATGCAAATATCCATTAGTGAATTTATTCTTAAACATAAATAAAATAGCTGCCTCATCTATGTTTTTCTGATTCTACTTTTAATTGCCAGCATGTTGTAGTTTTAATACTGTTGTTTTGATTCTAGGTATGTTTCCAAAAGCACAGCATCCTTCTTTGGTCTTGATGAAGAAACAGAACATAACAGTTATCAGCGATGGACAGAAAGGAGGAGAAGATTGTTGAGCAAAAGATGGGGAGAATTAAAGGTTTATTTGCTAATTCATTATTTTCACTGTTATCTAGAAAACTCAAAATTGATAGCTGCATATGTTGTTGTTGGTACACAGCATAAAGTTTTGTATATTGTTTTTACTGGCTTTGAAAAAGTATTTCATACTTAGTTCATTAATCATGCATTGAATTCTAAAGAAAAATAAGTAGTTTTCACCAAGATTTCTTTCACTTCTTGCACTGAATAACATTTTCTTTGAGCTACTAATCCTTCTTGTGAACCAGATGTCAACACGTATGCAAAAAAAAGACTTTTTAAATAGTATTGATGATGAACTTCAAAAAAATTAAACAAATTGTTGATTAAATGATGAATCACGTAATTATCAATTATTACTGATATTTTTATATAGTACCAAATTATTTCCTTTAACACTTTTTGGGCTGATTTTTTTTTTTTTTTAATTTTGCATATAGGGCAGATTTAATTTGTTCATGCATCTAGTAGTGTTAAAGGCAGATATTATGCAAGAATTCATTTATTTCATTGATATACATAGTACTGAGAGAACATCAGGCAATTATTGATATTCATATAATGTGTTTAGTCTTAAAAATTCTGAGTAGTATTCAATGAGTAGGCCGATTATATAAAAAATAAATACTTTATTAAAAACATTATAGTCAACTCAACTCAAGTTAAATTAAGAATCATTTGACAGTTTAATAATCATCGTTAAGTATTTACAGCATTTAAATTACTCCTAATCCTAATAATTTTAGACTTTGGCCTCAAAGTAATGCCTAATAATGCATGCATTGGGGGAGTTTTAGAAAACAAATCAGCCAGACATCCAGTCAACCAATAAAAGGAAGGGGGGGGGATGGGCAATTTCTGAAATGTATTGCTTGTATTTATAGCAATACCTAATTTGCTTAAACCCGAAAGTGAATTGATACTGCTTCAAACGCTTAGTGGTTTGAATCGGTGAGAACCATCTTTAAAATATCTGGGTTCGAAAAATTTGGACGTCGAATTAAGATCAGGTTTCCTAACAATTATATTTGCAAAATAAGAATAAATAAAAGAGATAAAATGGAAATGAATAAATTCAAGGTATGACAAAAAGCAAATAATAATTTTGAAGAATGTGCTATTTTTCAAAGCAAATAGGCAAATGCATTGTTTCCACTGCTAGTTTATCTATTTCTTAATTTTAATGCATATATCAAATGTAGCACCTTTTTGTAGGGTGTTGTCGGACTCAGTTGAAGGATTTCTTTTCAAACTTTAATTTAAATAGAATTTCAGTGCTCTTAGAAAAAAAAGTTGTTTTTAAAGTTGCCAAGTTCTCAGTTATTGGTTTGTTGCCTTATAGAATGGGAATTTTCAAATTTATTATTTTAATACAGGATGATTCAGAACCACTGGATGAGTTAGCGTGTTATCCTGCTGTGCCTCAACAAGCAGCTCCATCTCGGTTGCAATCTTCAGCTGAAACTGACAGTGTTGATGGACCTAGAAGGACACAAAGTTCGGCATCTCATAATGAAACATTGTTCCAAAAACACAGAAGGAAAGATTCTGCTTATAAAATTATTGTGGATGGTCTGGGACTTATATCATCTGTGCGTATTTCAAATGTATAATTCATGCTATTTTTATTCAATTTAAATTATTAAAAAAACTTCAAATATGTATTACGTGCCAAAAATTTTACTTCAGATTTTTAAAAAAAAAAAATTCATAATGAATTGAATCTTTCATTTTAGACAATAGTCAGACGTTGTTCTACTCGAAATTTTTGGCCTAGTCATTCAAGCCATGCAGCTAGTAGTTACACAGCTACAAGTGCAGATAATGCATTTAGTGAGGATCAGCAAGACAATGGGCTTCCATCTCAGCCGGTATAGATATTTATTACTTTTCTGTAGATATTTTATTACTTTTGAAGTAAACTTCGACAGTTATAGTGTAATTGTGAGGTAAATAAATGAAAAACCCAAGAAATGAAATAAATGACTTCAAATTATTTTTAAATATTTTTTCCTTGTATGATGTGCACCATTGGTAGAACAGGTGCAGAGGTATTTTAAAAATAAATAATATAATGGAGTATCTCAAAATTTTAAATTTTGTTCTTAGAATATTTGAATTTTTGTTATTCACAGTTTAATTGAATTAATATAAATAATACTTGACACTCAAATTCCAAGAATTAAGCAGAAAATGATAGAATATGGAATAAAAGTAATTTTTAAAAACAAAAGTGAAGTTATTAATTGTTTTTGTGCCTATGTAGGTATTTCCAGACACTAGTCAGCTTGTGGATGATGTCTTCTTTGAGCAACAACCATCAAATTCTGTTGAGGCTCAAAGTCAAACCGACAAACTTTTGGCTGCAAGGTTATATATGGCACCAACTCCAGGAACTCCTAGTGTAGATGCTGTGGATGTTGCAAGGTAAATGAACTTTTTTTATGAATAATTTCTTGAATAATTTTTCTTTAATGTTCACTGTGTCCATACTATCTTGGATAGAGAACATTTCAGAGCTTTGTTCTAAATTTTTTTTTTCTCTCCTTTTAACACTTGGCTTTAAAAATGCTTCCCCCCACCCCTTTTTTTATGTTTGCTTTCTGATATTGTTGAGTTAGAATTATTCATCATGATTATTGAGCACAGTTCTCGTATCATTCAGATTAAATGTCCATCTTTATTTTTTGTACTTCTCTTTCAGATGTAATGATAGGATTTTTTTTTTTTTTTTTTAATTCTATAATATCTGAAGTACGTGAATTTTGTATTCTTGCTCATATTTTGAGATGCTGATATATGATATGTTTAAATTTCTACAAAGTAATATTTCAGAATGCTTAAATGCATAAAATGCCGCAAGTAATTTAGTTTAAATGTAGTTTTATAAAAACTTGGAATTTTAGATGATATTCTTGAGGGTCAAAATGTAATTACATAAAATAATTATATTTAATATTTCCTCTGAATTTCTTTTGAAATTATTGTTAAATTGTTATAAACAGTGTGGCTGCTGTTGAGGCATGTTTCAAGTATTCAAGGTTTTAAAACCCAAGTTTTAAAATGATAAGATTAAAAAGAAAAAAAATAGAGCTGTTAGACTGCTGAAACTGATGATTCAACTGTTAATGCATTTTTTTTATGAAAATTAGTAGGTTAAACTTCATTGGGTGTATCATAACAATTCATCTGTATATTTAAAATAATTGGCAAAACCAGAGGACCTATATCCCAGCCACAACCACTGAACCGATTTTGATTTTTTAAAATTTCATATGGAAGCTTATGATGTCTAAATAACCATCAAAGGTTACCTGCCCACCACCACCCTCCATTTTGGAGATATATCACAAAATAAAACTTTGGTAGAGCCCCTCAGCCTCTACAACTGCCAATTCACCAATTTATTTCACCAAGTTGCAAGGATAGCCAGAGGTTACTAATATCATAGATGAACAGCTGGTCACCAAAGGTGACTAATCTATTAATAAAATTGACTGCATTATAAAAAAAACAATTTTTTAAGTTAAATCTTTTGATGGAAAGCCATGCAAGCTTTTTATGCTAAACAATCAAATGCAAGTTCTGTAAAAATAGATTTCTATACTCTTTAGTAGAGAGGAAACTTATTTTCTATGAATAATTTAATACATATATTTTTTCTGTTGCATAGGTCTGATAGTCAGGGATGGTCGCAAACCTCTCCTCAGTTAGAACTCCCCAGTTCAAATGTTGGAATGAGACGGATATGGAATAAGGTATGCAATACATAAAATTTGCAGATCTTAAATTATGAATAAATTTTTGATTTGAGCTTTTTTTAAATTGTAAAAACTTTTGGAACACTTTTTCACTCTTATTGACATTTGATAAATTTGATGAAGTATTTATTTACATCTTTTCTGGGAGTTTTTTTCTAGCTCTTAAAATATATTTAATGGATATGTTTTGGATTTGTTATATGTGAAACTGTTTAGCCCATTATATATTTGATTACATAAACGTTCTACAAAAAGATGTTTATAATGCATTAAGAGTTATTGTAAGTGTAATATTTATGCTACATCACAAGCTTTAAAATCCTCTTCTGAAGTATACGATAATTTATTTGTATTTTCTTGATCTTTCCTTTGAAAAAATTATTTAAAGCTTTTCACCTCCTCTGAATAATAATGATTTTGTAAGATTTAAATTAATACAACTATAATTAAATGAGTGTAGTATGCGAATTGTCTCAGTGCTTCATTGAAAAAAGTAGATATTATTGGTTGGTATGATTTTTAAAGAATTTTGAAATTGGAGTTATGAGACTGAATTTATAGCTATTATCTTGTCAAATGCTGTCTTGTATATGTCTGTGCAAGTGATGACATTTATTATTGTGATTGCATAACCATGAAGAATTTAGTTCCATATTTTAGCATATAGCATCATCTATTTTTTTTTTTTTAAAGAATGATTCTATTGGATTTGCATTGTATTTTTTTCTTGTAGCTTATATCAATTTTCAAATATTTCATTATCTCTCTAATCATATTAAAAATTAACTTAGTTATCAAGTATTTACCCATTAAAAATACTAAATTGAGAAATCATTAATATTTTGTGGGGTTTTTGAGTTTTTAAAGCTTACGAGAAATCTAAATTAAATTACAATTAAGAGGTTTAACAAAATTGACATTTGGAAGTCAAAAGCTTATAGATTTGAATTATGAAGATCTGTTGATTCCACAATTTCTTCAAGCACATCTGAGAATAATTAGGTGGTATATTGTAGGTTAGTGCAATGAACATTGCAGATTAGCTGCAATAACAAAAGCATTTATTTGCTGCAATACACAGACACCTAAAAGTTACAAAGGATTATTAAAGACGTAAGAGATGGATTGTTTCCCCCTCTGTTTATGCAGCGATAATAAAATCTAACTCGGAAGTTGAAGTGACGTAATTGTCAAAACAAGGTCTTCAGTCTCAATTTAATGTATGCATAGTAGCAGCATCATCAGCTTACATAGTATGAAGGAACTATTTTAAAGATACAAGAGAGGAAATGAACATTGAATTCCAACATATATTAACTTCATGTTTCTGTATTGACAAATATGTATAAGGAGAAAGAGAATTTTCATGAAAGCCTTAAAACTGTAAACTACAAATTGGAGATTTCATTAACAGACAAAAGTTTTTCTTATTGCTGTGGTGATAGGTCTTTGAAATTTTAGGCTAGTAATTTCCAAATTTTTTTCATCCTCTGGTTAGAGATGAGTGGCAGCATAACAAAAAATTAAATTGAAAACTATTAATTTGTATTGAGAATAATCTTACAAAAAATTTCTCTTTGTGTATAATTTAAATTTTGAGTGAGAATGAATTTTACCATTAATTTGTTTCATATTTAAATTAATATTTTAAAAACATAAAAACTTCTCTAACCTTATTCTTAAGAACTATAGAATTTCAAAAACGTTTTTTTTTAAAAAAAAAATTACTATTTTATATACAGCATGCTGAAGGAAACTTAGCTTTAGGCCATTAATAGAGATTTTGATCATGATGTAGATGCTCTTTTTTTTATTTGTTTGTTGTCATGTATGTGTATTGAATATTTCTGAAGAAATAGATTCATTGTTTTTAGTATTTGTATAATTTTTATTTAAAAATCCATGCTATTTGTTGTTTTTCAGGCTTTAAGTCAAGAATTCCAAAATTTTGATCGTAGACAGTATGGAATGGGAGTTATGGGAAGATTTTTTAATCGAAGAATCAGGCAAGATCGTATCACATCTGATGTAAAACAACAGCTAGAGGATATAAATGACCATAGGTATAACATTTTATATTTAATGTACTGTAGAATAGTGGATAAAGAATTGCTACTTGCTTAAATTAGTCATAAATGCACTTGTAGTAAAATAGTACGGATTGCATATTGGCATAAATTTTTATCCATATTTGAGAGAGGGAAGCAGGAAAAAAAATATTGCCATTTATTTCCTAAAAACTAAATTATTTATTATCACTTATCTTATATTTCCTAGCATGCTAGTTATTTTTTAAATAGCATCTTGCAGATTAGTAAATTGCAACCTCATGGTTTTTAATGTGCATTATATACACTGTCTATTCTTTTTGTCTGAGCTATTGTAGATTGGTTAAAGTAGTATTTTACTCATTTTGAAATATGCCATCATGAAATCTTTTAGTTTATATGTATGTTTTGTAATAAATTTTGAACTGTTAATTTGGCCTGTTACTTTTTCGATGATTAAGGGAAAGGATATCATATTACCTTTGTCATTCATATTAATTTTTTTCTAGAAAGTAGCTTGAATTTTATATTATTAGCTATTTTTATTTCTTACTTTTTTTTTATTTATTTCTTAGCTATTTTTTCTAGAGAATAGCTTAGAAAGCTTGATTTTTATATTTGATAAATGTATTTTCTACTAAATACAATAAGTCACTTAAATGGATGTTGCTGTGGCTATTATATTTTTATGAACTTACTGAATTTTTCATTATTTTAAGGCCTTTTTTCACATACTGGGTAACAACGGTTCAAATACTTGTGACAGTGATATCACTGGCAGTGTATGGGTTTGGACCATTTGGAGTTAAAAAGACGCAGCGTTCAGGAGAGGTAAAGATTTAAAAAGTTATTAATTGCATGAATTCAGTTAAGTAAAATGTTACCATCATGAGTAAATTTTAGTTTATTACTAATTTATCAATTATTTTGTAACTAATTAAATTTTTTTCTTTTTTATTCTGAGCAATTTTTTTTAAATGCAGCAGCTTTTTTTATGCATATATTTGTGAATATGCATGTATTTCTATACTAACTTACTTTAAGAAAATTCTAGATACCATGCCAATAGAGCATGCATTTAATATTCAAAATTTAGCTTTCGTTGTGAAGCTGAGAATGCAGTATTTAATCATATAAACTTCTCACTAAGCTGCATAATAATGTTTTTGAAAGGAGAATGTCATAAATTTATCATAAATATTATCAGGGGCGGCTCGTGCATAGGGACTACAGTACTGAAACACCCCAACTTTTTCCAATATGTAAATTTAATCAATTTATATTATTTCTCATTCGCGAGTCAAAACTTTGAAAATAAATAAGAAAATGAAGAATAATTAATTATAAATAAAAATTTAATTGAAAAAGTTTTTTATATGAATTAATTTTGAATGAAATTTCTTGAAATCCAAACGATTCTTTTCAATAATTTTTAGTTATTAAAGCTGATGAGAAATTTTCTATGATACAAATGTTTTCAAAATTTTTGCAAATTCTCAATATTCTGTACCATACTATTTAGGATGTTGATTCATAGTTTAAGAAGCCATGATTTCGAATAAAACACGCTTCACTTCAAAGAACAGAATTTCTGAAAGAATATTGATAATTGTATTCCCATTTCAAAATATCATAGTTCACCTTTAGATATATGTAATAGAATAAATTACTCTTTTTTTTCCTTTTATTTTGTCTTGGCAATTCCTGTTACTACATGCTATATCAGAACTTGAAGTCTGCCTTTTAACATTAAAAAAATAATTAGATATTGTATGTCGCACACAGTATGAATCAGGATAGGTTATATGTAACTGTTTTTTATTTCAAAGAGTAAAGCTTTTTTTAATCGTCTTGCAAGCATCAAGGTCAATGTTTTTAATCAATGAAACAAAACTAGAAGAAAGGGCTTTATTTTTAACGACACTAATAAATAATATTTGCCTTTTCTTATTTTTATATGAAGCTATATCGTAACATTTTCTCTTGGTAATTGATTAGAATATTATTTTATGCTGTCATTTTATTGTCAGCCGCAGCTGTGTGAATCTATAAATGTTGTAAGGAAAAGGAAATGGGAAAAAATTTTAATTTTGTTAAAGTGCTTACTTATTAGAAGAGAAAAATTTTTACAAGTTTATTCATTGAATATGTAACTACTCAAAGTTAATGAAAAAAGACAAAAAATGTATTAGTGGTATAAATATGCATCACTGCAAAGTGAAGGATTAAAAGTTCCAGCACCCCCAAGATTACGAAACACGAGCTGCCACTGAATATTATGTAATCCATGAAGTTACTAGCAAATCCATGCTCCTTTGTTTCCCCCCAGACATTTCTGATTGTTGTTTCTAATTTTCAGAAGGATATTTTCTTATTAAAAATAAACTCTCAACTGTTGTTTTTTCTCTCCCAATTCTGTTTAGGTGATGGTTACTAGTCTTCATCTGCAGCAAGTTGATTATTTTGAGCCAGATAACTTTTGGCTTGGTCCAAGAGCAGTGAGTATTATTTTAATATGAATTTTAATTTTCATAATATGATGTAAAATGCCCTGGTATTTTATAGAATAATACATACTAATTACACCATATTATTTTACTGCTATAAAAAAATACTTATTTTAATACTGATGAAAGTGCGCTGGGATATCAAAAAGAGACATGCTTCTCGTATTCTGCTTCGGGAGTTTTTTCGACAGGGAATGTCGGGGAGATGATTATAAATGCAAAAATAATTGTTATAAGCAATGTTAAATGTTAATGCTAGGAATTTACTCTTAATTGGCATTAGTTTAATGAACTGAAAGGTTTTTCAGATTGACTTGCATGAAAATTTTTCTCATAAATTCCTGTGTACCCTGTTTATTTTGGAACAAAGTAAATCATCGATTCTTGAACTAAATTGATGCCTTAACTGAAAAAGTATTATCAACAGTTCCTATAAATGAGCAAATGTTTGATAATTTCTTTTGTGGAAAGGCATGTCAAATTTAAGGGAACTCTCAACCATATGCACTAATTGAATCGTGAATTATTTCTTGATAAAATCACGAGAAAGGTTGTTTCCCATGTTGTTTGATCCATTTGAATTTTATTGAAGTCATTATTTTTATGCCATTGAAACAATTTTTTTTTTTTTAAAGTTGTATTCAGTGGAGCTGTACTCACTGTAAATTTCCAAATGCAAACTGTACTTTTCTGCTTGAGTTTTCCTTTGCAATAAAATAATGATGCAAAATGTCTTGCAGATATTGAATTTTGTTTTTGAAAAAAAGACGTTTTTAATAAGATAAAAATTATGTTTTGTACTTTACTATAATGTCTCGTATTATTTATTGAAGGTTGTTTTCAACTCTTTCAATTACAATTAAATCAGTGGGAAGCAGAGTACCAGTGAAGAGAGAAGTCCAAATTCTGTCTTTTTTTTTGCTTTTTTTTATGAATTGGTTCGAAAATTGTAGATCTAAACATTGAAAGTAAAAGCAGTACTATACTAGCCTCCTTCCAGTAGTTCCAGCCTTTCTTAAAATATGAATGGATATAGTAGGACAGTATCTGTCCACACTTTAAACTTGAGTATTTTGAATTGAGAATTTCAGACTAGTACTGTTCTCTCACCGATTCAATTGTTCTTGTCATGAAGTACAAGAAAAATTGTTAAACATCGAAAAATACTTCACACGGAATGTTGTTTACCAGGAGATTTTTTGAATAAAGAAATATGTAAATAAAAAAAATATTTCCTGTCATAAAACATATGTCTATTTTATTTGTCTTCAATCAATGTTAAACATTTCTCTCGCATATATATCAATTTAAACATGTCAAATTTGATGGAAAATCTCTTGAATGAGGGGACAATTTGCACCCATCATACAATGATTGGTGATTTTTTAGTCCATTATTAAAGGGCAGAATCATATTTACATACCCAGTCGTAATATTCAGACATGACACATTTCCGTGCAAATGCAGATTTCAGCTTTTTTGGCAACGGATTTTATCATTCTTAATTTTCTTATATACAAAAATTCTACAATATTTTTATTGTTCAATTAATAATACATATTTTACTTCTCGGTATTTATGTTTGGCATGGTTCATTATTTATAAAGTTCAGTTTTTTTGTTCCGAACCTGTGTTATGTCTGAATATTGTTTATATTTGATTAATTTAAAAATTGAATTTAGTGCATTGTCACCTATAATTTATAACCTGTTCAATAAATTTTTAAATTATTATAAATTTCTAATGAACAAAAAAATTATTTACTGTGGAGGTATGCATCTTTATTGCATTTCTTTTCAAAATATAGTATATAGAAGTTGCTGCAGATGGCTTTATTTTAATAAATAAGTAAATTGGAACTTGGGGAGAATTCCTGCAGAAATATTATTTTGTACAAATCAAATATATTTTTTGCATTATTCTAATCTAAGTTGTGTTTTTCAGGCTGATCTGGTGCACTTAGGGGCCAAATTTACACCTTGCATGCGGACAGATAAAAGTATTTTTGATTCAATATTTAGGGATAGAGAACGAGAACGAGATACAGCTTGTTGTGTTCGGAATGATCAGTCAGGATGTGTACAAACTTCACGTGATAAATGTTCTGTAAGTTCCCCTTTCGTAGTAACTTATTTTCTTTCATAGAGTTTTGAGATAGAAAAGTAATATTTATGAGTTGTCCATGTTTGAAGTTAATATTTATGAATGCTGTCTGTTATAATCACTATGCATGTACATATATTTACTCTTGGATGTTTTTGGATGAAACAGTTCTTTAAAAAAATGTTTCTTAAATTATTAATAAGATTCTGATGACAAAAGTGTATGAACTTAACATTGTGTATAAAAATACATTATTTCGTAGTTATTTTATAGCTTTGAGTTTGAACTGAGCACTGTTTTCAGTTGTACTTTTTATAATTGATAAGATCCTAAGGTATTTCCCATGTTCAAGAAAAGAAAATATATATTAATTCTGTTGCAACTGTTTTCACCAGCATTTTCTTTAAAAATAGTTGGAATAGTTTATGCATTTTTTTCCCAGTAAATGTCTTGTTTTTTAAGGCAATTAAGAAAGTATATTTTCAATGCAAAATATATGCATTTCAAACAGACTATAATTTTCAGTGAATTCTTTTTTTTAATAATAAAATAAATATACTGTGTTTTTTTTCTGTTAAATCTAAAGTTTTAATAATTCACATCTTAATCAAACAGTTTAATTAAAAACTAGCTAAATATTAATTTTATAAGTTTTTCTTATATTTCAAATTTATAATTGACTAGCTGCTCTCGTCACCTTCCGGGCAGGTTCGCAGGCAGCACCTACTTTGCTCAGCACTTCCCCTGCCACCTCACTGCTTTGAGGCTCTCAGCCACTCTTTTTTCAGTTTTAATACTTTGTGAAGATCAGTGGAACAGACCATAAAAACATAAATTTCATATTCTTTGTAGACAACAGATTCCTTTAAAATTGTAAAATCTTTCAATGAACCTCATCTAGTTGTAATGTTTTGTATAACTTTATCACGAATTGCAGCATGAAAGTCTTCAGAACCATAAATATAGAATGATATCGCCTAAATAAATAGTTTCCATCACCTACAATAGGTAGTTTGCAATATTTTTTACACACCATTTTGATGGACCTATCGGGATCTATATATTTAAAATAATATGGTAAAAACTTCTAACAGTTCGCCAACCCCTAACCAACTCGATGGATTTTGATAATTTTTATTTCAAATGAAAGCTTATGACATCTAGATATGTCATCAAGGGTGGCTTGCCCCCTACCCCCCATTTTTGAATGAAGTCGAGAAAACATAGACAATGAACGGTGGAGAAGTGTTTTTTCAATTTTGTTCGAAAATGGGGTGGGGGCCTGGCGACACTTCATTGCGAATCTAGATGTCATAAGCTTTCATAAAAAAATATAAATTGTTGAAATCCGTCAGGTGGTGGTTGCTGGCAAACTGTCTGAAGGGTTTTCCCCACAGAAAATGAACAGTGGGGAAGTGTTTTTTCGATTTTGTTCAAAAGTGGGGGGGGGTTCAAGCGACCTTTGATGACATATCTAGATATCATAAACTTTGATATTAAAAAAAAATTATCAAAATCCGTCGAGTGGTTGAGGCTGGTGAACTGTCTGAAGATTTTACCATATGGGGAAAACCCTTTAGACAGTTTGCCAGCACCAACCACCTGACCGATTTCAACAATTTTTATTTCGTATGGAAGCGTATGACGTCTAGATTTGCAATCAAGGTTTGCCTTCTCCCACCATCCCCTATTTTCGAACGAAATTGAAAAAACTTTTCTCCACCATACATTCTCTATATGTTTTTTAGATTTCTTTCAAAAATGGGGGTGTTGGGGGCCGGCGACCCTTGATGACATATCTAGACGTCGTGAACTTTCATATGAACAAAAAAATTGTCGAAATCAGTCCAGTGGTCAAGGCTGGCGGACTCTGTGAAGGTTTTTTACCACATTATTTTAAATATATAGATTACTAGCTGAAAACTCAGCATTGCTCAGGATCCATATTTTTTCATATACCGGCCTCCTGTTTTTTTGCCCCCTAAAAATATTGTCACCAACTTTCCTCAACAAACATGAATCTTTTCTTTACCAAAGGAAACTGGTTTCTTTGGAGGCATGATTTTAATTAAATTTTCCCAATTTTTTGAAACATATCCGGGTGTTAGAAATTATCTGTAAATTATTACTTATACACCCACTCTGAGGATGTGCTTGCTACTCTATAAACTAGATATAAATACTCTTCTGAAATAAAAACTAAATATAACTACTCTTCTAAAATAGAAACTAAATATAAATACTCTCTATTAATACTATAAATAAAATCAAACTGAAACTCAAATATGAAATAGCATTTTTCTACTCTTTTTAAACAACGATACCATATCAACGTTAATATTCAAAAATTTGTGAAATTTAAACGAAACATCGCATAGTAACTACACAAATTCCATTCGATATTTGAGTGCATATTAAAAGCTACGAAATAAAAATGGAAATAATAAGTCTACCCTGACCAAAAAAAAGCAATATTTTCATAGCTTTAACAGGGGTAGAAACATGTGAATAAAGGATTTGATGAAACATTTAATTAGTTTGAAGTTTATTTTATAACAATAAAAGCATTGTTGCAATTTGAGTTTAAAATGAATTTTGAAACGTTAATTACAGTTAGAAAAAAAATGTACAACAATTAAATTGGTATCATTAAAAAGATAATTTTTTGCTCTTTAAGGTGATGTAAAAATAATTTTTGTACCATAAATATTTCAGAAGTTATTGGTGAAAAACATCTAAAAATGGCTTAATTTTCATTATTTAATTAAATAAATAAAAATCTAATTCTAATTTTAAAATAATTTTTGCGTCGTTGCCTCCCTCTTGTGCTAATCCATCAATGTGCGAATTTTGAATTTTGTCATCCTAAGTCTAATGGTTTGAACGTGCATGAAGAACCAAAAAATGAACACACACATACTCTCCTCTTTTATATATATAGATGTAAATTAATATATATACATGCACTATATATAACTATTATAAGCAGGTGGCTGTGCAATTACTTAATTTCCGTTTCTTTTGACTAGTGTTTTACTCTTTTTTCCTTTTGTTGACAGACTCTCTTTCTGGTGCATTTTTGATACTTCTTGTATTTTAATTCTTTCATAGAAACATGTTTTCATAACTGTTTTTATCTTTTTTTTAAAAACAGCTGTAGCATTGTTAGGGGAGGAAAAACATTTTGAACATTGCATTACAATAATTCAAGTGTTTTACCAAATTCAATTATAGAATGAGTTGAATTTTGTCTTTGTTGTGTATGTACTAAACTATAAATCACTTCTCTTTTTACTGTTTTATGTTCCTATCTCATTAAAATAACAAATTTGGTTGGTTGTTCACTAACAGTTTCGTTAATTTTCTGTTTTCTTGCCTACTGAAGTTGGCTGAAGGACTTCATCCAGGGGTAGGCCTTTGTTTAGATCATATTATGCATGATCATCCCTAGAAGATGCATGTTTTCTTTCTATACTAGAAACATTTACATGTAGCAATTGCTTTTTGTCTAGCATCTTGGAAAACTGCTTAAAAATTAGTACTATTCCAATTTTACAAATCGTAAATTTAGAAGGATGCTCAAAATAGAAATTAACTGAAAAGCTGGAGAGGCAAATGCTAAATATAAATTCATTTTGAATTATGAGACTATAATAACAAAACTAGTAGCATAGAGAAATCCTCATGTAATTTTGACTGTACAGTTTGTATGTAACATTAATTTCAGTATACATGTTCTGTATAATTATGTCATTCGAAACAGTAACAACAGGTGTAAAAATGTTCTACTGCCAGAAATAACATATATATTTTTAAAAAAACACCTTTTCATCTCCTACAGGTAAAATGTCATCATTATTATCAAAAAAAAATTCCATCCGTTTTCCGTTTCATGTAGAAGACTAGTATTTTATGTTATCTATACTCATCTGTCATGAAAAATGTAATAAAAATGAAACAGCATTAATACCCAGATCATTACGAACTCAAATTAATAAAATGATTCAGAAAGTAACAGGTTAAATTGAGCTACAGAACTCATTATTTTTATAAGTTTTTTCAAAAGACTTTAGTTGTTGTTTTTCAAAAATGATAGAAATTCCTACCATTCCTAATAGTGGATCATTAAGTGCTCTAAAAACTGTTATTTATTATTTTCCGCAGTTTTAGGCAAGACTTGCTGGTTGCGCCATAACTAATATTTTCCATTTAGCATTGTATAAAAACATTTTTTATACAATATTTCTTATAGCATTGTTATAATAAATTATTGGAATGATGTTTTAATCAAATAAATATATAGGAGCTACAGTAATAGAATCTAATAAGGCCAGAAACTTTTGGGTAAAGTTGTTCCTTTAGCTTTGTTAATTCTTTGTCTTTTTTTCTGTTGGGAATTCTGATTGATTTGAATTGCTTATATAATGCTTGTTAATAATATGCTAATGTTTTTATGAAAATTCTCTGAATAGCAGAGAAAATCTGATAATCCCAGTTTGCTGTAGACATTGAAGTTGTAGATGCTTTGCGTTGGTAAGCTCTAAAAATCTGCATTTAAATGAACACGGCATTTATATAGTGGTAATTTGGTATTATATCTTGCATAATCATATTGCTGTAATAGACAATAAAATATTTTTTTAATTAATTATCTGCTACTCTTATCTAATTGCCTTATATGCATACTAAAACTCTATTGAAAAACATTAACTTAAGATTGTTATAAAAGGTTGACATTTTCATAATCACAAGACATGTAATTAACCTTTTTGTTTCAGGAGTTAATATCTTCATGGAGGAAATGGGATACCATGAGACCTGGGCCTCCTAGATGGATGTCTAACCCAAATTCCATTGCAAAAGATCATCTAGGCACTCATAGGAGGCTTTCAGGTTCTGTATGTGGTCAAGATCCCAGGTAAAAATAAATAAAAATTATTAAGAATTTTAAAAATTGGATTAGTGTATTATTCAAAAACATGACTCGTATTTTTAAAAATTAAACCAAATGTTTGATTCTAGGTATTGCCATGAGCCTGCATCAGTATTCCCTTATGAATGGCCTGATGATATCACAAAATGGCCTGTAAGTACAGTTCTTTCATGTCTACTTTTTTTTAAAAAAAATATCTATGATTATAGGATTCTACAGAGAGTTATGAATGAATGAAAAAAAAAAAACTTGTGGAGCATGTTGCCAGATTTAAAACATGATAGTTTCCATACTTCTCCCTCCCCCCCCCCCTCTCTTAAATTATTTTCCTGATTTTTGAAAGCAAATAATTATGCTTCAAACATTTGAATACTTATAGCATACTGTCTGTAATTTATAGACGAATGCTTTTCCTAAAAGTGCATTGAGGGAGGATTGTAGCTCAGATATAGTCAGGATTCATGATTTATTACTTTCTTAAATCTGGAATTCCGATCTTTTTTAAAAATGTAGGCTCATTATCTTTCTCGAATCTCTCTTACCTGGAAAATATTATGTAGAAAGTAGAACTTCGTAGAACATTTAATGCTGTAGAGACTATGACATAATTTATTAATATTAAACAACAATAGGCGTCAAGTCTCTCGGTGAGAAAATCTCTCCTTAAAGCCCCATTAGTTAAGATTTTAAGAATAATTTATTGAATATGGATCAAGTTGAATTTATTGAGTTGGATAGCTTATCAAAACTCTTCACATTCCATGAGCAATAGTATCCTTGCTAGCTGTTTTATTGGCAACACCATTTTAATGTGCTTACTTCTAATGCTTAAAAGTTAAATGAAAAGCCATTGTCTACTTCAAAATGTCTTGCTGATCCTATTCAACTTTCAATTGTGTGCAAAGAAAAATAAAAACACAACTATCCCCCCCCCCCTCCCCCCAGAGAAAATCAAGATAATCTTAGCAATTACTTGTATTTTGTAGAAAAAATTGTGAAATGATATATGAATAATGTAGTGAAGCTTAATTTTTAAAAAAAATTAAATAAAAATTAATTTACTTTTTGCTTTGGGCATTAAATTGTTTGAAAATGTGTAACGCATCATGTACTATCTGAATTATTTGAAATAATGTTCGGTTTGTACGTCACTATAGTTTTCAGGGTTTTTGAAATGGTGTTCCAGTCACCCCTCTGCATAATTTTAACTCATTGCTTAATTCGTTGTAAATTCTTTTTAGGTTTGTAAGGCCGTGGTTCCAGGTCACAAAATTGCAGAGCCTCACATGTCTTGTGAGATAGTTGGTAGGCCATGTTGCATTGGCATTTATGGCGAATGTCACATTACCACCAAAGAGTACTGTGATTTTGTTAAGGGATTTTTCCATGACGAGGCTGCTTTGTGTTCGCAGGTATGTTTTCACTTTTCTTTCTTTTATTATTTGAATGACTTGCTTTGGAAATATTTGTTTTTCGCAAAGAAGTGACTCCATTGCCCTGTAACTTAAATTTATGAATAAATAGGATAGTTCAAAATATTTGTGTTTTTATAAGTATACCTTTTTAAAATATATATTATTAGAAAGAGGAGGTTAGCTAACAGACTTTTTAAAATATGTTTTCATTGAATATTTCTGGAAACATTGTTAGAAATCTTGAATTGTAACAATTAAAAAATATTAAGGATTGTTGCATATCATGTAAAAATGGCATGAGCTTCAATACATTAAAGTGTTCTGCATAACAAGACCATGAAAAAAAATCTCATTTAGAGAATCTCTTTTTAAAGTAATCATGGGACTTTTTGGAACACTGACTTACTATGTGGTTTCATTGTACCTTATCAAAGAAAACCTCCATCATTTACATCCTAAATAAAGTAATTCAAATAATGAGGCCTTTCAATATGCTATTTATTTTCTTGTTTGCAAATTATAATGAGAGAAAATGTTTAATGATGTAAAAAAATTGGTTTTTGATATTTTGATGAATCTTGGTATTTTAAATTTCTTCCAGTTAAAAAAATAGAATCATCATATATGTATGTCTTTCTGTCCTTGCTTCTCTTGTGTAATTTGATCATAATAACCCGTAAAGGCTACTAGTTTGACCACTTGCCCAATTTCATTTAATTGTACACCAAAACTGTTGGATCTATAGCAAATTTTGGACCAAATCCATGCACATAAAGAGCCTTTTTAAGAGTGTATTTTTCGTAAATACATATTCAGTTTTCTTGGCTATATTATGACAAGAGTCATATTTACAAAGACTTTAAAAAGTTCCCATTGCCATTTGTGTTGAATGAAAATACAGGGTGTTTAGCATAATTAAAGTTCACCTATTCAGTCTAAAGTAAGGTATGTGGGTCCAAATGAAATAAAATAATTTCTCTAGTACAAGGGAGGCTCTCCATGAAAATGGGGGGGAGGAAGAAAAATAAATAAAAGAAACAAAGAAAAGAAGAAAACATTTTCATCAAAAGTGGTGCTGCACTAAGAAAGCTGTTGAAATTCAGTTCTTGAACGTAGTCTTTTTGTGTGTGTGTGTGTTCAGAAACCGTTATTATGCTTTTTTTCTCACAGAATTCATCGCATGTACCACATTCTAGTAAAATTTTTGTTTTGTTTGAAGCCATAGTACCAACTCTAAAGCCTTTTGAATATGCGAACTTTAATTACGGACCCCCTGTGTTATACATTTTTAATTATTGCATTTATCAAGTTATAGGTGCATTGCCATTCACCAAGTAAACTGTGAAATACATTTGTGTGCAAGTTATGTGGTTAATCTACTCTATTAAAATTCGAAGGTAAACAAACGTATGTATGTATGTATGTATGTCCTTCTATCTTCTCACGAACCACCGAACGGAGAAGCGCGCGGAAGGTACCAAAAGATGGGGAATAATCCAGGGAAGCCATTTCGGCCATTTAAATATCGAAATTTTAATTAGTGAAAAAGATATTAATTAAAAACTAATTGACAACAATGCTTTTCATTGTTTCGGATACTTTACAACAATACTTTTCATTGTTACAGCGCAATTCAAAATATATTTTACTGTTGAAGTCGTTTACTTTAAAGAACATTGTTACAACAACAATAAAAAAGTGACGCTGACAGAAATAAAAAAAATGTATTGTTGAAAGTGTATAAATTCTTTTTTTAATCCCATGATATAACGTCCAACAAAATCATTTTAACGAAATTAAAAGGGGTGTATTATTTCTGTAAAGTTATGTGCCGAAAGATATATATTAGTTATGTTAGTGATTTTAATCATTATTCATTGATTTGATCAAGTTTAAATATTTGTTGAAGCTTCTATTTTAAGCTGATATTTGTAAGTTACTATTTTTGCTTTGTTCAATTCTCGCTTTTTCCGATGCCTAAAAGAAAAAGAGGAATTACAGGGGATGCTGCCAGTAGACGGGAGCAAATTAGAAAACGTGAAAGGAGAGTTGTTGAAATTGAAGAAGAAAGAAGCCGCCGATTGTCAACTATGGCACAACGTGGCCAGGACAGAAGAGCGGAAGAAACAGAAGAACAAAGAAATAGCCGATTGTCAGACATGGGACAACGTGGGCAGGAGAGAAGAACCGAAGAAACAGAAGAACAAAGAAATAGCCGATTGGCAATAATGGCACAACGTGGCCAGGAGAGAAGAGCCGAAGGAACAAACGAACAAAGAAATAGCCGATTGTCAGCCATGCTACAATATGCAAGAGAACGCCGTCTAAATGTTATTGAAGGACAAAATCACCATCAGATACAAACTTTTTATACAGCTAGAACTGTTCTGAACTGAAGAACACAACTGTGGAGAAATGGACAATCTCTGTCTGAAATGCGGAGGGTTGTATTTCCGGGATGAAAAGAATACCAGAGGAATTTGCACTCATTATTGTCATAATGGAAATATAATTGAGCAGGCTTCAGTGTATCCAGTGGAAATGAAAGGATTGATGGATGGCTCCGATGAATTATCAGTGCATTTCAAAAATAACATAAGGTCGTACCAGTGCTTCAATGGGTGCACAGATTGAACCGTCTGCAGGGAGAGGAGCGTATTGCTTCAGAATTCATGGCCAAATTTATCACAGGACCTCTCATCTACACCCAGCTGAAGCAGGAGGTGAAAACACTAATAATACACTTCAACAATATTATAACACACATTATGCATGTGTCACGTGACCTCAGCTATTATTCGATTTAGCCCGTGCAACGCCGGGTCATGCAGCTAGTTTTAAACATAAAATATGATTTTAAAGTGTGCCTATTTGAAAAAAAAAAGCTTGTCATTTAAATTTCATCATTGAATAGATAATTTTATTTGAGTTTTAAGATTTTTTTTAAAATAAAAGTTTCCAGTATATCAATGGAAAACATTAAAAATTGCAAAATAAAAAAAATGATAGGCCCTTAGTAGAAAAGACAATTTTGGATTTTGTTTGAAGAATTTTATTGTTTCCAATCAAGAACACATAATTTTTTACCACACACTGTAAGCAATATCCCTATGTAGAACAAGAAATTCAATGATCAAACTCTTCTTTTTTTAAAAATTATTATCATAGATTTACTGTTTCATCTTTTGTAAGCTGCAATTGAAATCTATTTTATCTATTAGTCTATTGAATTTTGTGCTAAATTGCTTTGCAAGACAAATTCTTCCCATGAATAATAAATATTAGCAATTTGAAAAATATGAATTTTGTTTCCGTGCTAATAAGTAATTACTTCTACTGTTTGAGTTCTTTATATTATTAGTGCCACCTTATTCACTCTTATTTTTATTTCAGTGTTATTTTTGACATACTGACAGAAATAAGCCTTTTGATATTAGTTGACAAACAGGCATTGCTAAATGGGAAAATATATGTAATCTTTCAGGTATCTTGTCTTGATGATATTTGTGGCATGATCCCTTTTCACAATCCTGAGGTGCCTGACCAATTCTACAGACTCTGGACTTCCCTTTTCCTACATGCAGGGTAAGACAGATAATTCTTAGTAATTAACTTACTTAGTACAGTTTTGCTATTTAAAAACAGTGATAATTTTTTAAAAATATATCCTTAAAAAAGGTACTTCTCCTAGTTCTAGCTATAATATCAAAACAAGCATTAGTTTTAATTTGGACTTATTTATGATCAGAAGAAACTCCTGTAAAAAGTATAAAAGTGTATATTAATTTGCTTACCGCAGTTGAACTGCTGAATAATGAACAACTTTTTGAACATAATGTTACAATGATCTAGAAAATCAAACACAAGAACATTAAAAGCAGATTTTTGTATTTTGGTATTAAACAAATCTAATTTGAATTGAGAAAATTATTTGAAATGAGAAAATTATCTAATAAACTTTTATATTTAACTGTAATGGACATTTATCAACGGCTTTTCATTTTGATTGAGTTATTATTGACTATTTGGGATTAGTAATATAAGTTTTAAGCTTAAAATATTTGGAAAAAAAAAATTCGTGAAAATTTTGAAAATAGTTATTTTTTTTTTTAAATTTCAAAGTTATTGAAGTGAAAAATTATGGTAAGCATTTTTTTCTTTACTGTATTATGAATTTATTTTAATGGAACTTTAGATGTTTATTTTTTATTTGACTGAATAAACTGGCATTCATCTGTTCAAAATGTATTGTATGTGTTTGTGTTTTTTTACTTGTATATTTAGTTAGTGGGCTGTGAAATATTTATTTATACAACAGGTGGTTCATACAACCAGGAGGTTTGGGAACTGCTGTTCTGAAGCATATCTATGTAGTGACTTAGCATTGCTTATTTTATTCTTCAACTTACTGCACGATAGTTCAAAGTTTCAGATTTTTAATGCCTCTTGGTGAAGAAATGATGCATTCTATAGTTTGTCATTTGATGCTTTCTATTGACACTTGAAACATTTTCATTCATTTATTAACTAGTTTTTAAAAAACCTCAAAAGTGATAAAAAATTTCATTTTTTCTTCCATTTTTGTTCTGCAAGGTTTTTTTTTAAAAAAAACCCCCCCCCCCCCCTTCTTTTTTTGTTCAACTTGTTATAGTTCTTATATTACAGATTATAGTTTATTGTTATTGAGATTGTCACTACACATTCTCCATTTTATACAAACCTTTCAAATCAAAATTTAGCTTAAAGTCACTGAAGTTTAAAAATAAATGTGCGTACATTTTTTAGTACTGCTACTGCGTGGCAACTAGTGTAATGTCTGCCTGCTTCACCTGCGATATCAGAAACTTGATGAAAAAATGTAATAAGTAATATATCAGAAACAGTGGAAAATATTGATTATCTTGTCTGCACCAGTTTTGGCTAAACTTGTATATTTTTCGTTAGACAAAACCAATGTATTTCTGTTATGCAAATCTGAATGATCTTTCTTTTTTATAGCATCCTACACCTGCTGATAACTGTGATAATTCAATACCTTATTATGACTGATCTAGAAAAATTGGTAGGAGCATTAAGAATTAGCATCATATACATAATGTCTGGAGTTGGAGGAAACCTAGCAAGTGCTATTTTTGTGCCATATAGAGCTGAGGTTAGTTTGAAAATATCATCTCTGTATTAGTTTAGTGTAAGATTTCAATATTAAAATTAAATATCTTGAATGCTTTTTTAAATATCTATAGAGTTTATGTGCCTGTATTTATAAAAGTGTTTTCACTCAAAAATCTGGAAAATATTATTCCACAGTGTCTTCTTTCATAGTGATGAGCCCAACACACTAAAATCTTAAAACTACATGATTTTGCCCACTTTATATGTCTTTATACTGAGTGGCCATTCTAATTGTGGCCTAATAGGTAATTTTTAAGTCATTGTAGATAGCCATATACTTTCAACTGGAAAAAACTCTTTAAATGACATAAAGAATTATATTTTATGTTGCTTGAGTCGGTAAGTGTACTGCTGAAAAAATTACGAAGTCTGAATTTTTGTACATTACCCTGATACTATTAGTCATTACACTAATATTTTAAACAAAAAAAAAGTTCCATTCTTCTGCAACTAAAACTGATCAAGTTATGAAGCTTTGGATGCCGCAGTTTTAGATGATTTCAATGGACGCTTCAAAGGAAGATCTGCCAATCAACAGACAGCGTTTGCTGGAGGTGGCTGTTGATTGGCTCAAAATAATGTAACAAATTGTAAAATATTCTAAGTTTTATATTGACGAAAAGACCATTTTCTCAATCTTGCTTTTAAAAAAAAATCCATTTTATCTCTTATATTATGTGAAACAAATATTAGTGCTTGTATTTTTACAAATTTCTGATCGGTCCAAAGATACCTTTTTTGTGAATTAATAGGGCTTAGGCTGTTAATATATGTGAAAAATACATATGTATATTACTGTATAATTATTTAGTTTCGAAAATTTAAAATAATGCTTAGTGTATTTGATAGAACTGACATTTGAATTGAAATGTGATTAACTTGCTATGATTTCGTACAGGTGGGTCCTGCTGGCTCTCAGTTTGGACTGTTAGCTTGCCTCTTTGTGGAAGTGATTCACTGCTGGAAAATGCTGAAACATCCTGGGATGGCACTCCTACGGCTGGGTGGCGTTGCTCTTGTTCTTTTTCTGGTCGGCCTTTTACCCTGGGTGGATAACTATGCTCACATATTCGGATTCGCATTCGGTTTCTTACTCTCTTATGCTTTGTTACCTTTTGTATCATTTGGAACCTACGACAAAGCAACCAAAGTTATACTGATATGGGTGTGTCTTTTCATCGTTGTTGTCCTCTGTGTGGGTCTGCTTATTTTGTTTTATGTGCATCCTATTTATGAGTGTTCATTCTGTAAATATCTTAACTGTATACCTTTGACCGAGGACTTCTGTGAAAACCAGGATATCGTTTTCAAGAGACCAGAGTACTGACATCGGTGTTTTGTGGCGTGTTGTTTTACTAGTCATTTCGAGGTAATCAAGACTGTGACAAGATGTGCAATGCTGTTTTTTAAATCTATTCAGCCAGTTGAAGTGCTCTCGTTTTTTTGTGATTTCAAAATTCGGGCATGTGAACTCGTCAGCTGCAAGCCGACTTCAACGGACAAACATTTTTACTGCTGTGATGTAACCTTCATGAGGTGTTTAAATGACAATTTTGTCAATTTATACTTAATTTTCGAGAATCACAATTGTAATATTTTATTAAAAATCTAGTAAAACCTGTTGTTTTTCTGGCCTTATTTAGTGTAGTGATTTCTGTAAACTTTTGTACACAAGTAAAATTAGCTTTTCTATTGAATTTGATTTTCATAAAGTTCAGTATTTTTAATAATTGTTGAATAAAACAATACAGAATCCATTATTACGAGGCTTTTTTAATTAAAAAAATATTCTAAAGATATTCATCTGCATTAAACATTTTTATATCCTTATGAACATTCTTAAAATGAGTAAATAAGCAGATTTCCTGAAATATAAATTTAAGTTAAAAAAATAACTATTTTTTTTACACAATCAGTGTTTTTGTGGAGATTAAACACACAATAAAAATAATCTACATGAACTGTGAAGGAATTTAGTGCCTTACTTACATATAAGGTATATTTCTTTTTTATTTGCTGTGCATTGAAAGTTTTTTATGTAGTTAAATTTTGTTATATCTTCATATACTACTATAAACTTTTTCTTAATTGCAATGCTTTATGATGAAAAACGATTTTTAATCTAAAATGTAGTGCTAGTTGTTGAATTTTCATCATGAATTATGTTGCTATTCTCAACGAATTGAACATGAATCTTTGCACAAATCGTAGATGCTTGTATTGCTGTGACTATGAGTCTTTTATGTTACTAATTCTGTATAACTGGAAAATCGCCTGTCTTGGTTTGACGGGTGCAAATTGCCTCTTCATTCGAGAGATTTCCCTTCAAATTTGATGTGTTTAAATAGATATATATGCGAGAGAAATGTTTAAATTTGATTGAAAACAAATAAAATAAACATATGTTTTATGACAGGAAATATTTTTTTTATTTACATATTATTTAAATATTTCTTTATTCAAAAACCCTCTTGGTAAACAACATTCCGTGTGAAGTATTTTTCGTTGTTTAATAATTTTCCTTGTACTTCAGATGTCTTTGTGTAAATTTTAAAGTGATTGGGAATCCTAGACCTCAAAAGTGCAACATAGAGCTGTCCATGTGAAAAGACAGCTCATTGAGGTAAATTCCAACATGATCGAACGTTTGCCCCTGCCATTTGTTGATAGTCATCGTGTAAGCTGGAATTAACGGGAACTGGCAACGGTTGAGAACAAATGGTAGATTCACATCACTGGTGGCTAATTTAATTCTTGGCAAGAAAAAAACATCACCACGATTGCATTCAGATACAATTTGGCGTCCAAACTATATCACGCGCATGATATACCACTGACGTAATTTACTACTTTCTATTATAAAATGGAAATTAATTTGAAATATACGATTAATATAATTTTAAATTTCTCGGGAACTATTGATCTTAGCGAGATAAATTTTATATCGATAGAAAATTTTATTTCACTATTTCAGATCTATTAAATTTGAAATTAGAACTACAATTACTCTTTTAAATTTCAAATGACTGAAATTTAGGTTCTCTATTAATGAAATAATGCTGTTTAATGTCTTGCAGTACTATGGCATGAGTTTTATTGTTGGTGACATCGGAGCGTTACCGGAGGATCTATTATAATAGTAATTTTCAGTAGTGGGTTCTAAAACTTAAATATGTTTGCAAACAAGTGGAATAGATGAATTGTCACATTGGATACAAGTTTGTAAAATAAGTTTGTGACCAAAATGCTAAGTATTTCGTCTCTCTGGAATGCTGTGCAAATTTGAGAATGGTTAACTTTAACTCTATCAATACAGGACCATACCTTCAAGCAAAAGACGATAGCTGTCTAAAACATCCGAATGTCACTCTGAAATTTCCACCCCCTTTCGTTAAGTGTGACTGATTTCAAACTCGTGCCACGTGCTTTCTTCGTTAGAGTGGCTCGCCCAGATGTGTTTGGGGAAGAGAGGAGTTTTCTTACAATTCGGACAATGCCAGCTGTCATTGTGGTTTTTGAGGGGGAAAGTGAATATCCCTTATCTTTGATAAAGGAGTTCAGACGTTCCTGTATCTGGAGGTCCCTCTATTTCAGTGGCCTGTGGCAGTACATGGAATAAAACCTTGTACCTTTGGGTTCGGAGTAGTGGGACTAAAAGTTGTTGTTGCACGTTCTTTGTCCGCGAGTCACCACTTTGGCAGCAGGATAAATCCTGGTACCTTTGGGTTCAGAGTCTCAAATCTTAACCACTAGACAAAAGGAATTCCCGATGTCTGGAGGTGCATACGGACTTGTATACATTGGAGTAAGATGGTGAAGCACAGTGTGCTACAGGCCTTAGGAATCGGAGGGTTAATGGACTCTAAAATCTAAAAATTGTATTCAACTAACAGTTCACCTGCTGGAAACCTACAGTCTGTTGTTTTTCTCTTTGCTGAAATCTGTATGTTTCCTGAATTATTAAATACCTTGGTTGCATTGATTGTAATTCAAGAAATGTCATATAATATAAATTCTGTAGGTACTTCCCATAGAAGGTGGTATTGTAGTGTTAGGGTTAACATGCTTGATGTATTTTTGATAATGTGTTTATGATCTTAATATCTACAAATGTGTGGAAAAGGCACTTTTTTATGGCAGTAGACAGAATTAAACAAAGATTGTGCCAATTCCTAGCATCAACAGATTATCACATCATTTTGAATTAATGTGCTGAATAACATAGCAATGAAATATTTCGAAAATACAAATAAAGCAATTATCTTCTAAATGTTTGAAAGTCAGGTCATAGTGAACTGGTGGATTGCTTCATCTTCATTGAAGAATAAGCCTGCATTTGATCACGAGATATGTCTTTAATTTGGTGGTGGTTCATTCAAAATCTTTAATATGTTGTAAAAAGTTAGAAGTGAATCTCAGCTGAAATGTCCCGATAGCCATCTGATCAAAACTCAAATCTATTTGTTGGGAGTAAATTATTTGAGCTTAGATTGAATTAAATAGAGTCAAATAAATTATGTTACGAGCATACTTTTTTTTTAGTTCGAAAGGAACTGTCATAGCTAGAATCACTGTATTAAAAGGAAGATATGAATGAAAGAAATCAAAAGAAAATTCTTTTGATAGTTAATATCGATTTTTGAAAGTGAGAAAACGGAAATCTTGAGAATTTTCACATAAAATTTAAAATGTATAATTGATATTAACAACTTCAAAGAAAACATAGATTTTTAAAATCAAAACGATGTTAGTAAAACTTAAATTTTTTAATGTCTCATAAATGTGTGTTCTTTTTTAAAGCTCAATGTTAATTTGTCTTGTGTCAAGTGATTTTTTGTGAGTAAGTTGTTTTTAAATGTTTAACATTTTTTTTGTTTGGCTGTAAGGAACAGAGTTGGTTATTTATAGTTGAATCCAAAATGCTACAAAATATAGGATGAGAAAGAATCCCCATTTGGAGAAAATGTTCCTCTTGAGTCTTCTACTTGTAGAAAAATTCAACTCTGTCATTCCGATAGCTGTTATGGCAATTGTTGCAGAGTTATACATCTATTATGCCAATTCTCCAAATGATGCTAGTTTAAGAACTCAATAAAGATCTAATCGATTTTTTTCAATAAAATCGAAATTCATCTTGCCATACCATAATTTATCAGGTCATAACCCCCTTCTAAAACACAATAGTGATTGAAGAAGCACATCACATCATCATAACATTAACTGGTTATTAGGCTGATATGATGTATTCACTATAAAAAATATTCAGCTCTTCATTCCCCCCCCCCCAAGTTTTAAATCAAAACTTTATTGCAGCATATTAATTCAAATAAATAACTAGAATGAAGGAAATTTAATTATTTTAAATTTCATGTCCACACTCTTAGTTAGATTCGTTATAGGAAGTCTACCTATTGCAATGGTTCTCATGACACGACTTTCGGAAAATTTTTGCAGATCTTCACCGATCGTGACCCCTAGAACCCAAAACCACCTTTCATTAAAAAGTTTATATATAGGTATATATACACTCTGTCCTAAAAGTTTATAGAATCTTGTATTTTGCCTATATTTTTTGTTGTATATGATGTATTTCGATGTAACTTACTGTATAGATATGATATGTCTATTAAATTGAAAAAACAGCAGTTCTATCCCGTATATTTAATACCAATTTTTTAAATCGTAGAATAAACTGAAATAAACTGTCCCAAAAGTTTATAAACAAATGCAATTTTATGCAAATATGGTATCTGTGATTATGACGTCGATCGGGAGCCTAATCAATACGTTTTAAGAAAAGGAAAGCTTTCGTTTGTTCTGCGTTTCAAGATGCCTAAAGCGTAGCAGCTCTCTTATGAAGAAGTGAGTAAAATTCTGCATTTGAAATTGCTCTGTAAGACTGTTAAGGAAATATTGAAACTTTTAAATCGTTCTAAAAGCATGATTTATCGTGTAGTAACTCGTAAGACGCCATATGAGCCAAAACCTCGTTCGGGAAGACCACGTGTGACGGATATTCGTAGTGATAGATGGATGCAAAGAATGGCTTGAAGTCAGCAAATGTCGGTTCGTGAAACTACTGAGGCTTCCCGGTTGCAAATCTCCAAGAACAATGTTCATAGATGAATTATAGAATCTGGTTATATGATCCACGCAAAAATGGCTCGCCGATCACCATTCCCAAAGCTTCACATTAGTAAGAGATTACAATGGACTCGTAATCATATGTCATATGGTGATAAATGGGTGGCTGTCCTTTTCAGTGATGAAAAAAATGGAACCTCTATGAACCTGACGGGAATATAAAATATTGGCATGATTTACGAAAAGAGCCCAGGAGCTTCCTCAGTAGGCAAAGTGGTGATGGTGTGGGCAGCTTTCAGTTTCTACGGTCAAGTGGGTTTGTCCTTTTTAGATGGCCGACAAAATTCTCCTAAATACATAGAAACACTACAAAATCATCTTATACCATTTGTAGAAAACATAGGGGGACGAAATTGGTAATATCAGCATGGTGATGCTCCCATCCGTACCTCCAATGCTACGAAAAATTATTTAAACTCGAAAAATGTTACTATTCTTTAGTGGCCACCGATGAGCCCTGATCTAAACCCAATTGAAAATGTGTGGGGCATTATGTCTCGGAAGGTATATGAGAATGGAGGGCAATTTTATTCAGTGAATGCCTTGAAGACAGCTATTGAAAGTGTATGGTACAACTTGGAACCAGAGAAATTACAAGCCTTAATTATGTTGATGGAAAAACATGTATACAATGTCATACTGAGAAATGGAAAGACTTTAAACTATTAAGAACATTGTATTGAGCACCTTTTGTTGACATGTCATATATTCTATAAACTTTTGGGACACCTAATATTTCCATTTTGCTATGCAATTGAAATACAAATTGTTATTTTTTCTAAATATTTCGTTGAATGCAAGTCGCATATGGTTTGAATAAACATATTTGTAATTGGTGTTTGTATGACTTTCCGTTTTGCTAAAACATATATTTTACTCGAGTCTATAAACTTTTGGGACAGAGTGTATATGTATAACGCTTTTTCCCATGTTATCTTGTGAACACGATAACTGGAGTAATTTTGATGTAAATTTAACCAGCATGGGATATGTTGTAAGGACAGTGAAAATCTCGGTCGAGTTCGTAGATGGGCTATCCAGCTCAAAGGGGGTGAAAATTTTCATTTTCCCATAATTCCTTTACAATTGAAAATAGAAAGAAAATTCAAATTAGGCAAATTATTGCCTTATCATAACGAACAATTTTTGCATTTAAACTTTTTCGATAGCTGCAATTGCTTAGAAGTTATGAACTGAAAAGTGATTTTCTCACCCTTCCCCTCCTCTCCCCCTAATTTAAAGTATGTTTTAACCAATGCTTGTTACCCCTTGTTGGAAAGCTCTCGTCATTTGCAGTCTCTTCCACCCACCAGTGGTGTAACAAGGGTGGAGCAATAGCACTGGGCGCAATTGCAAGGGGGCCCAAAATTTAGGAATTAATTGGTTGTATTTAACATAAAAGTAGGATTTTTTGAAGCTCTTATTCCAAAGATTCTTAAAAATGGAAATAGTTTCAACAAAGTGTGGGGAAATCGTAAGGATGGAGTCATTTTTACAACCCGGAAACCTCAAGTTGCGACAAAATAGCAAGTAATATTATACTTCAGAGTATTTTTGACCGAAAACCCTCATCGCGAAATTAAAAACTCGTTTAGAGCTCCGACCCTACCGGGACAAAAATTAGTTTCTCGATGGGATGAGAAATAAGGGAAGATGGTTAGGGATAATTATCTCCGCAGGGTTCTTGTTTCTTTCTTCTGACTCTATGGTTTCTCACGGTATGCATGCTTCATACTGAATGATTGTCAGTTTCTTCGGAAATTGGTCATAAACGGTTAGCAGAAGTGTCATTCCTATTTTCAATCAGCAAAGAATGAAGAGCGGAAAATATACCTCCATTTTTTGCGTAGTGTAAGTGCTCTCCAGAAAATTTAAAAAGACGTAACTTTGCTATCTTTGCATTGTTTTCAGTGCTGAATATTTGCATAGCTTGTATGATCAAAATGCCATAGTGTTTATTTTAAAATTTTTATTTCGCGAAACCTAGATGCAAACGAAAAAGGGAAAAAAAAAAAAAACAGAGAGAGAGAAAAGACCGCATAAAGTTTTGCAATTGCTGGTAAAAATTAAACCGACCTTGCAAACAGATCTTAAATTGACATTGAAAAAAATTAATTTTCGTTAAAATGCAAAGATTTTCTAAAAGAATTTACATTTAAAATGCTAAAGAATTAAATAAGCACGTAAGAAGATTTAAGTTATGAAGTAATCTCAAATGTTCTGCTCCGTTTAAAGCAGATTTTTTCCTCAAAAAATGATTTTCGAATAAATTAATTGTGCCTTTTCCATTTACTTTTCTTTTGTATATTGCGAAAAGATAGTTTTGAAGATTATTATCCTCAACATGATAATAATTAATTCTAAGAAATGATATCGTCATGCCCAAGCCTGAAGTTCTTTCGGATATGTTGTCGATAATGTATATATTTTCATTTATTTCAGAGAATTTTATTCTAAATTTAAATTTTAGACTGATTACTTCAATTTTAATGTTTTATTTATAATTAAGATGTCTAGTTCAAGCTTTAGACTCGATAAAATCTGGAATAATGTCTTTGCACAGGAAACTTTCGGCATTAAGAAGTTTGATCTCACCAGTTTCGTTCCTGCAAGGAGAGACTTATAACTTTTCTGTCAGATCCCCTTCCCCTCCGCTTGTTTTGCAAAAAACATTAAATCCAAAAAAAATTTAAATTATTATACTATTATCAAGTTAAACATTTTTAATTTTCTAATCTGATTTAATTATAAAATACGAAATTCCGCATGGCAATTTTGTTAACTTCAGTTTTACACTGCATAAAATGAATGAATCTAAATTTATAAAATCGCTCTTTTATAATTCTATTTCTTGTCTACTAAAATAAAAAGGAAGTACAATTTTTCACGTCATAAATAAATAAATGACGTAATAATTTTAATTCATGTTTGAATCTGCATTTTTTCTCCAATAGCGTATCCCTTAATTACATGTAATGAATTTTAACTTTGTCATAAGATGCTAGTAAAACATTAAATATATTAGTTGTAAATTTTCATTAATAAATTTAAAGATATATATGAAATTACATGATGAATTATATTGTGAATATTATTAAATATATTAGTCACTAAGGTTTTTTGTATGATTTTATCTGTATTAGTAAAACACTTACTTCAATGTTTAGAGTTTTTATATACTGACTATGGGAAAAAAAAGTAATGTACATATTTTTTCCATTATTATTTATATGTGCGTGAGTTTTTTTCTTTCAATAGATTAAGTAGTGCTCATTTTATATTATTTTTCAAATATGAGATGAATGGAATGCACCATTTATTTATAAATTTCTAATATATCTAAAGTTTCTTACAAACTTTAAATTTCTTATTTAAGCTATATTTAAGGGATTAAGGTTAAAATGCACCAAATTTTCTGTGAAAATCCAACGAAATTTTGTTAAAAAAATCTTTAATGTGTAAATCCTATCGACTCAAAAATGTTTTATATGTTATTTTTTAAGTTTATTTCCACTTTTAATCTTTACACTCCCCGGCATAAAGTTTCCGAAAAGAAAATGAGGGTCACATTTCAAAAGAAAAAAAGGGGGCGCAGTTTCGGTATTTGCCCTGGGCGCCATTTTATGTAGGTACGCCACTGCCACCCACTTTCATTCTTGCAGCTCTAATCCTTATGAGAATAGGAGGCAAAATGTTCTTTTCCTTATTATTAGTAGAGAAGTGTGTGTGTGTATATATATATATATATATATATATATATATAAAACGCTTTTGCCCATGTTAGCTTGTGAACACGATAACTAGAGTCATTTTGATTAGATTGTAACCGGCGAGAGATATGTTGTAAATTCGGTGAAAATATCGACCGAGTTCGTAGATGGGCTAACCAGCTAAAAGGTGGAGGGAATTGTGGGGGACTGAAAATTGCATTTTCCCATAATTCCTTTATGATTGAAGATAGAATGAAAACTCAAAATAGGCGAATTATAGCCTCTTTATAATAAACAACTTTTGTATTGAAACTTTTTTGATAGCTACAATTTTTTAGAAGGTATGATCTAAAATGCCACTTTCAATCCCTCCCCCATTTTATCATTTCCCCATAGCTTTGTTACGATTAAAGATAGGGGGAAAATTCAATTAGGCGAATTATAACTTTATCAGAACGAACAACTTTTATATTAAAAGTTTTTGTCAGCTAAAATTGCTTAGAAGTTATGAGCTGAAAAGCGATGTTCAATTCCCCCCAATTTATCTTTTCCCCATAGCTCCGGTACGATTGAAGATAGAAAGGAAATTTCAATAAGTGGAATTATCACCTTATCATAACAAACCACTTTTATATTGAAAGTTTTTTGACAGCAAGAATTAATTAGAAGTTATGCGCTCCCATCAGCTGCATTCACTTCCACTTTTTGTACGGTAAACAAGCTGATATACCTGGTTTTGCTCCAGATTAAAATGCTTTCATGTCTAATATTTTTAATGTAAAAACTACTATTGTATAAAAATTATAATACACAAATTCCTTTTCTGATCTCAAACTTTTTAATTAAAATGAGAATATCAATTGAAACAAATGATTTTTAAAAACAGCTGTTTTCTCCATAAATTATTATTTGTTATATAGGTGCTTCAAATTTCGTTATCAATTACTAAAGTAAAAGAAAGGTTTCAATGAATATTTTCAAACAATTAAATTAACTAGTTAATTATTCATTAATTTAAAGAATGAAAATAAATCAATCATTATTTGGTTCTGATATAAATTGTTAATCGTCTACTTTTAAAATTTTCTTTTAGCATTAGTCCAGAATTCTGTGAATGTATTCTGGCAACTATACATATTCGTTTTATTCTTGTTCTTCAACAATAAAGAATTTTGTTACGAATTCTGAGTAAAATTAATTTTGAAAAAATATTAAAATGAGAGAAACAAATTGTACGGAAATGAAATTTTTGTCTCCGAAATGCTAATTTAAAAAAAAAAATTTAATAAGGTGTAAAAATAGTTTCATGAGATAATGTTTTCCAAAGATATCGCGGAAAAACGCCTTGCTTAATTTTTAATTAACTGAAATTGTAAGTAACTTTTAGGCTTTGAAAAGTTAAGGTGAACTTTCTCTTGTCTTAACGTGGTCGTCTAAAAGTTTTTTACGTCGACTTCCAACACTAGATGTCGCTGATCGCAACTCGGCGAAAGCGATTTGCCTACGTATCTTGTTACCCTGCATTGCCTTCTCAGAGTTGAAAAAACGTTGTACGCATGCGCTCTGACTGAATCTTGGAAAATTGTCTCTGTACATAACGTTGACGATATCATCAGAGCGCATGCGTATTACTATGTAGTTGTAATCGTATATGGGTAATTTCGTTTACGCTTGAATAAGCAAAGAGGGGTGGGTGAATAAGCTCCTGTTACAAAGCGTTAAACGTGTTTCCTTATCGCAAACAAAATAATAGTAGGATGCTTTACGGCAGGTTCGGCTACTTTTTTTTCTTAAAAAGCCATTTTTAGAATTATATTTATCAAAATAAAATTTTTGAGACCGGAAGTCTGCAACTCGAACTGTGAAATATGCATTTTGAAAATTTATATATATATATATATATATATATATATATATATATATATATTGCTAAAACTTATTTAATTTTCCTTTTTTTAAGTTAACAAAATACACTGCAATTCAATTATCTATTTTGAATTTTACAATAGCCGTAATTATAATCATAAGATATAATTATTAAAGTAAAAATAAGTGATTTAAAACATTCTTACATATAAATTATCATTTTTCTTTCGTCAGGCAGTATGCTTGGACTTCAAATATTTTATATGCTTAATTTGTATGAACAATAAAATTAAAATATATACTTAACAAAAAAGCACAATATCAAGTTTCTAATGAGATTTTGTTGCTGAATTTAAGTTTTCATGACACCATGTGAAGATTTTTTTATCGTAGTTAAATTAAATTTAATTTTTTTACACGTATATTATTTACTAACATAAAAAGAGTCGCAATTATGCCTTGAAAGAACCATGCTTTGCAGAAAATACTTTAAAGAAAATTGGAAGTTCAAATCAATCCACATGTTGCTTGAATATAGAATGCAGGAAACTGGAAGGCACGCACGTTTCCTAGGCATTCTATTGAAACCCAAATGACAAAGCGGCAAAGTATGAAAGAAATCGTCCATTCGATTTTATAAGAAATAAAATTAAGTGCAAATCAAAATAAAATTATTTCCTTCCTTGATGTAACATGTAGGTTCATATTTTATTTTGTTTTCTTTACTAAAAAAGACAAAATCTTCAATATATGTAACTTTCAATTTACTTTACGTATTTTGAATAAAAGATTTTTTATGGCATTTTTATTTTTTCAAAATAACATTTGCATTTTTGAAGAATGCACGTCTTGTAAATAATAGAGCCTTATGATCTTTTTCATACTTTTCCTAAATAGCATTTGTCATTCTATAGAATGGCTAGGTATTATATACACTGCCTATGGAAAGTATATAATAAATATCATATTTCATTCTTTGCCTAAAAATGACCGGCATTCTATAGAATGCCGGCGTTTCATACATTGTCAGTAAAACCTATAAGAAATAGAAGAGTGTCGTTTTCACACACATTCTGGATTAGCATTCATAATATATATAAAGAAACCCAATTCCACTGAAGATCCGTCGTGTATGGGGCCTGTTGCACGCTAAATCATACGTAGTGGTCAAACATCCTCCTGTTGGTGTGGCGTGGAAGTTTGGAGAGGGGGGTACCAGCTCAGGTGTCGTTCTCGTCATCTGACCGTGGTTCAAAATTACGAGGTCCGTCCCAAAATAGCCCTCGTGTTGCTTCAAAACGGGACGTTAATATAACTAAACAAACCTATCGAATTAAATATGATGCATAGATGATAGGCCAGGAAGGAGAGACGTGAATAATCTCTGATAAGTTAGAACCATGACTGTCTAAAATCCAAAATATTATTGTTTCATTTTTTTCCATCTAAAACGTATTTCTGTTCTGCATACTTCTCAAAATCTTGTAATATAAATGAGAGTAAAAAAAAGGACTTAAATATGCAACAATATTTAACTCTGACAAAAAAAAATTAATTTACGACATAAAACAAATTAAATTCCAAATAATTTTAATGCTGTCTTTTCATTCATGAATTCCTTGAAAGTACAACCCGATAGCTGATAATTTTATTTTCATGGGATTCGCTAACAACGTGACACATATCTGAACTGATATCATTAAATATTATCAATAATGAAATAAGCAGAAACAGTTAAGAAACATATTTCAATTATATAATTAAATTCAAAATTATAAAAGAAAATTACGAACTGTTTTACTGCTACAATTTTCAGTAAAAGCATTTATAAAAAATTAAAATTAATATCCTTATTCCATTCCTTACTTGCAAGCCAACTTTTTTACTGCTTCGTTTACGAAGTGTATAAGAAGAAAGTCTTGCAATCGTCAAAAAATTCGAACTCGAGATGTTGACGAATCTCTACGTTTTAGACCTCCCCGAGTCCGAAAAACAGAATTTTGGTATCATGCCTGTCTGTGAACACGATAACTCAAAAACGGTTAGATCGAGAGGGATGAAATTTGGTATTTGATCTTTACACACAATTTGTAGGTTTCTATTCAAATTTTGTACAAATCCGTCCGCGGGAAGTCTGTCTGTCCGTGTTCATGTGAACACGATAAGTCTAAAACTAAAATAGCTAGATGGATGAAATTTGGTATACAGTTTTATCAACAGAAATGCAGGTCCGTAGCAAATTTTGGATCAAAGCAGTCACAGGGTTGACTGCCTGTTGGTGTGTATAATAGCATACTTTTTAACACAATAACTCCTAAACGCTATGACTTAGATAAACAAAAATTGGTGCAAATCGGAACATTAATATAACATTATACAACACTACTTTAGCATATTGTAAATAAGGAAATTGGGACGCTCTAGGCAACAAAAATCGTCGAAAGTTGATTTTACCCCCTAGTAAATATAATATTTGATGTAAAAATTCTGCATTTATAGGCAGAAAGAGCTGTTTTAATTACATAATAGCCTAAAAATATTTATTTCTTAAGTTTTTTTTAATAGCAAATCGAAAACGTGTTATGATGTGATAATTGAGAAACTCATAACCACAAATCGTTACGGTATAAGAAGAAAGAATTATGAATAAAATCACTCCAAAATTAACGTAGTATGTGAATAAGTGTTCGATAATTACAGTGAATTTATTTGCATTTTATTTTAAAATACAAATTTACAAAAGTATTGAATGCCATGTAACTTGAAAATCTGAAAAATAATAATTTTTTTCATTAAAAAGAAAAAAAGTCTCATAGATATAAACTACTGCCCGGAAATCAATGAAATTCTAATAAACCAGATGAATAATTCTTGTAAATATTAGACGTAGTATAAAATTTTATAGGAATACAATTAAAAAATTTTGTGTATGCATTTCGAAATTTGAAAAGAAAAAACATGTTTTGCGAAAGAGACAAAAAACTGTTTCTTATTAACATTGGAGCTCCTGTTAATTATATTTTTTTAAAGGTTAATTTATGAGATTTTTTCAAGCTTGTACATAGTATGCATATACGTAAACTATGAGATTAATAACTCATTTTATGAAGCTGAAATTGAAAAATAGATTTTAAGAAGATGCATATGCTTCCGGTTCCCTAATAACTATTTGGTAAACAAGTAGACTAAACGTCAGTGCTTGCTAGTTATAACAGAAAATAATGCTATCATGTTGCCATTCAGTGTTTACTTCCTTAACAATTCCAATATATTTTAGATTGTGTACCCGCCCTCTTAACTTAGATGATTTTTTAATAAAATTTTCGAATTTATAGTCGACTAAAATTTTTATTAATTCACATCTGAGACACGAAATATTTGTTTAATCTTCCAACAGGTTTTTTTCGACTCTAATATTGATTTTTGCGTCATTGAAAAAAAAAGTGAAAATTCTTCACTGACATAGATGATATTAAAAAATAAAATTAATGAAAATGTTAGGGCTTATCGGTGCTAATTTTTAGAAATTTTAGAAGAAAATCGATTGCAGAGATGATTTAAAATAGTCTCAAGGTGTTGAAATTTTTAAAATTCACTTTAAAGTTGAAAATTTAATGAAAAAAGACGTTTAAAATAATGTATAAGTATGGAAAATAATAAAATAACCTGTACCAAATGGGGTCATTTACCTGGCCTGGAATTAGACATAAAAAAATCTAAAATCAGACAGATAAAGAGCAAGTAAGACTTTACAGAACGAATTCCGAAGGCTCACTTAAACTAGACTGCATGTTTAAAAACAATTTATGGCTTTAAGGGTCCCAAACGGTTCTCTACGACACCCAAAGAAAATACTCATTTGCCGTGCTCGAAATTTTGATATATCTCGCTCTACAAACCAAAACTGCACTACTATGCGTTGGTGTGAAATGGGATTTGGAGAATTGCGTCACAGCTCAGGAGTGTTCTCGTCATCTGGTCAGCATTTAAAATTACGAGGTCGCTTTCAAAACCGCCCTCTTGTGCTTAAAAACTTGACTTTAATCTAATATAATACAACGCAATAATAGAGAGTAGACACAATAAGTTCGAAACTCAACATTATTACATTCAGGGCCGTCTTAACAAATCTCAGTGGGCTGGAGTTAATTGGCGCCCCATAGAATCGTTACTACGAATTTGAACGCCTGAGGCCTTCAGGAAAAGAAAATAAAAATACCTACCCAGAAGAAAATGCCCACCAAATAAAATAATTTGAGACCAAAGAGAGAAAAAAAAAGATCCTTGTTCTCTCTGATTAACGCATATAAAGTTCATTCATATATATAAATTTGAACTTTTTCATATTTAAATATAATCGAATAATTTCTAGTTCAGATCCCGTTGGTTTGGTGCAGAAGTTTAGAGAGGGAAGTGCCAGCTCAGGTGTTGTCCTCGTTATCTGACCGCAGATTCAAAATGACCAGTCCATCCCAAAAACCATCATGTTGCGTCAAAAGGGACATTAATACTCTAAACTAAACTAAATTCTGGTACAGAACTAAATATTAAATCAAATCAGTGTAGTAAATTTGGCTGCTTTGGATCATTGTCGCCTCTGGGCTCTAGCCAATAAGCCCGTGGATAAGACAGCCCTGATTACATTGATGTTCTTTTATCTTGTAATTTCTGATTATTTCTTGTAGAAAACTTCAGAAGCGATATTATCTAAATGATTTTTATTGATTCGAAATTTGCATGCAGTAACTTTTAGTTATGGATGTAAAGAGTTGGTTCAAAAGCTTTTAAAATGTAATAAAATTTTGGGGATTCTAGAGAAATAATGGAGTTAAGATTTTTTTTCTTCCTTTGATGTGCTGTGTACTCAAAGGTTAAAAGCATAAATCAAATTTCAAACCTGTAGATGAAAAATTAAAAGTTATCCATGTGCGGCATCAGACAATACCGAATATTGCAACTAAAAAGAAGAAAAATCACAAATTACTTTAAAATGGTTGTCAAAGGGTAATAAAATATTATAAGCCTTTTAAATGGTGAAAAAAAGGTTAAAACAAAATTATGAAAAACAAAATTCACCCAGAGCTTCATTTGGAAAGGACGATGATTTCTCGATTTTTTTTTTTGGAAAAACTAAAAAACTAAAATCATTCCATGCCAAAACGAAAAATTCTTGCAACGATTATATTTCTAAGAAAATCGAGAATCAAATTAAAAAACAGCATGCAGTTTCGTCAATTATTGAATTAATAGGAGCTGTTCAAGTTGGTGTCCAGTGTAACGGATGCAGGTCTGAAGAGGTTAAGACTTTACAGAATGAAATCCAAAATCTCACAGAAACTGAGACTCAAGTGTTCAGAAAGATTCTCCCCAACTCAACCCCTTATAACCTCCTTGAAGCCACTCCTATATATAGACTGTGTATTTATATAAACAATTTATGACTCAGGTCCCAAGCGAGTTCTCTGAGCCCTCAAGAATTTAAAAGCCATTTGCCTACCTCAGAAATTTCTATATGTCTTTACAAACCGAAACTGGACCACTATTCGTTGGTGTGGGTGGAGAGTTTGGAGAATGGCGTGACACTCATTTATTCTCATCATTTGGTCAACACATTCAAATTACGAGGGTATGTTCCAAAACTGCCTTCGTATAACCAAAACCTTGATGATAATCTAATATAAAACAACGCTGTAACAAAAGAGTAGACAAAGAGTAAATTGGAAATCTAGCATTGA